>JAVVLW010004236.1:0-164831 GCA_034401795.1 Chaetoderma sp. LZ-2023a | reverse complement strand
ACTACTACTACTACTACTACTACTACTACCCAAATGTATTTACTGACAAAGAACACTAACATGTAGAGAAATTAATTAACACACAGTATACGTCAGTATTAAGTAGAAATACATTTTATAAATTTAAACATATATTTTTAAACATTATATAAAACATATCATTACATATCTATGAAAGCAACAAATTGGCGCTCATACTGTTGAAATTAATTTGGACCACTTAATTCAACACTTTTTTTTTACAAAATAACCTGATGCAAATGCCGTCTACGACTGTTTCTACAATTACCCTAGGATAAATATTTTGGCTACTGTGAATACATGGTTAGATTAAATTACAAACAGAAAACGAAAAAGCCAACTCAATTTACTTTGAATGGACGCTTTGAAAATTATCCCGGAACAAATGTTACTAAAGATAAACATTGCCATAGAACGTGTGGTTGACTACAAACATTATTTGAATTACTAATCATGATATTCTCAAGGTTAATTTAGAGGTTGTAGAAAATTTAAAGCCTATTTGATAGGAAGCTGTTACTATCATGCAGCAACAGCGTCCACACACTCAAATACTAAAATAAAAAACACAAAATCTAATGAAAACCATGCATATATAACTTACACAATATACAGTACAGATCAGAAACATGTTACTTAGCAAGAAATCCGTTGAATATTTTGAACATAACTGGACTGGAAAGCAATGCTGTCTTGTTTTTCAATCCAGTCCAATCACGCCCAAAATATTTACCATTTTATCCGGATAAGATTTTAAGGAAATACCAAGCTGCATTGCATTTGTAAATTTGTCTCTTTACGTCTTTTCATTACATATCTCAACCTTATGAGATCTTTCAAATAACTAATAGCCCAGAATGAATGGAGACCATCTCGCCTCTACACCACATGACGTTAAATCGATGGAGGCTATTTTCCTTCAGTAATGCATGGTATTCACATTGTGGACAATACAATACGCAAGCGAGAAATAAAAAATATGTCTTAATTTCGTAAAGTGGATGGTGCTAGGATCGTCATGTATGTCTTAGGCTCTAAAGCAACGGCATTTCCAAAATGCTGCAGTTGCCTAAGCTAAGGCAATAAAATGCGATTCTTTTAACATCATTATATCCAGAAAGGTCGTGAAACAGTATTTCGGTAGGCGCAATTTGGAACAGTGATGCATCAAACCTAATTAAAAACACGTTTGATGTATGGGCAAAAACTGAGCGATAACAGTGCAATTCACAAATAAATGGGCCAGTGTTTTCTCTGCCATTAAACGCAATAAATATTTGTCAATCTCAGTAATTCCTACTTTCTTAAAAATGAGAGTCCGCCCATAGCTGTCTAAGGATTAATCGCCAAACAACATCTCTGGCTCTATTAGAAGACCAGAAAACCGACTTTACTGAAAAGGCTCCACATATCTTTCAATGAGGCATCGATATATCAGCGCCCATTGATTGCCACTATGGATCAAATCATTAAAAAAATTCAATCGCAATGAACTACCTTTAATCCTGATGTCTGGAATAGCTAGACCTCCTTGAAGTTTATCGTTTATACATATTCTTTGTGAGACAAGATGTCTATTTCCTTCCCACAAAAAGTCAAGCACAATTCTATTAATCTCTTGTTCAATATGTTTTGGCATATGCACAATCGAGGACATATACCATATCTGTGACAAGATTAAACTATTTAAAACTAAAGCTCATCCAAAAATTGTCAGGTGTCTATGACGCCACATTGTACTTGTCTTCTTCAGTTTGACAACGACCTCTGTCCAATTTCGAGAAGCAAAGTCTTTTTCACTAAGTGGATTCCCAGGATTTTGATTGAATTGCTTGTTCAAGTGATATCCATTGGCTGATCAGTTCTTGCTTTCCAAGGGCCCAAAAATAAGCCAACAGATTTGTCCTTATTTATCTTGAGACCAGATGCTCTTTGCTAGCTTTGTAAGATGACATTCAATCTATCAAAATCCTGATCATGCCCTACAAAGACTGTGGTATCGTCACAATATTGAGGCACCTTAACAGGCTTCTCTATGCCTTGGATGCCCAGACCCTGAAAGTTAATATCTCAAAATTGTGAATAAACCCTTAAGTAGCCATTAATTAGTATCCGTCTTAATTAGTAACCCCAGCCATTTTAAATTGCATTTTTGTTCATTGCCGGTAGTGCTATGGCTCGAGAAGCCCCTATAGTATTTGGTTTCAACTCAACATTGTGAATAAACCTTTATTTAGTACCCGTCTTAACTAGTAACCCCAGACATTTTTATGTCTTAAATTGTGCAATTTTACTCTGGCATGAAGGACACACTACTCACTTATCAATCCAATTCGGAAGAGTAACATTTCACTAATCTGTGTGGAGTGAAACCAGTCCACTAATCATTGGCTTTATTAATGATGTTTGTGATAAAGCCGGATCAAAGGAAACTCAAACCTTGCACAAAGTTCACTTGTTCAAATTAAACCATAGAGTAGTTTTTCAAAGGAGATTGAGTAATTCAGTAAAGGTATATAAAGCTGTCTATACAGAAGGACTGACAGATTTGTCATACAGGCTACTGATGAAGCGCAAATCTGCGAAATGCATTTAGCCAATTGACGGTGTCCATAATTACTGTGAGTAACTTATAATATTGCGTATTGTATTGTTGTATTGTTAACCCTTGCATATTACATGTTAATTCTATAATTTGTCTTTCAGGTGTAAGTAATATATTGGTTCAATTTGTAGTTGAGGTGAATGAATTTGTGTGCTTGAATTTGAGTTTGCCTGATCGAATCTTTCTTACCTGCTCAACTGCCTGTCTGATTGCTAGTTAGATTGAACGCTTGTCTGTCTGAATGGCTATTGCGAGGAAGAATGGTCGTAGGAAGAATGGAGATGGTAAAGGGGGTTCATCTGCGCATGCGCGCCTGGTAAAGCTGTATTACCAAATAATTCAGTGCTTCCACCATATTGCTAAGCTACGTAGGAATTTAGATGCCGAAACTCTCCCTGATGGGCTTAGCAGGAAGGTGGAAGAGCTGAATGGATTTTGTAAGCTAGCCATGCCAGATGATGACATCTACTTTGCTATCTGGAATGTGAATTTTGAGTGGGCAAAATCTACCATTAAGGCCATGCTAAATCACTATAATGGACAACTTGGTAGTATTAGAACTGAAGTAGTCCTCACACAGGCAATGCCACATTTAGACCTAGGTCGTGCTAAAAACTGGGCAAAAAACAATTATAATAGAAAGCTCGACATTAATGCGATTAGTTCTTTTTACGATGTTGTGCGACCGATAGATCCATCTCAGCAACCAATTCAAAATCTCGCACAAGCCACGCCTCTGGTCATGATACCAACTGTGGCCCCACAATCAGAAATGAAAAAATGCCTCAGATCACCTGAAACTTCGCCGCCAGTCACAAAACGAGTAGACAATAAAATCTCTCCATTGCTACCATTAGATTCTGGCCCTAGAGATATGCTATTTGAAGCATGATTAATCCCACTACCTGACTCTCCACTAGGCAATCTAAATGACCCAAACGAATATCTGCCCTTGCCACAGAGGGAAAGGGTTAATGGTAGCAAATCTGGTCCACGGACTGGCGCTTCTCAGAAATCCCCTCAGAGCAGTCAACCATCGGGTCTCAAGACCCCATCCCCAACAGGGAAACTGCCACAGCCCAGCTTCTCTCCAACTCCAGGTCCAAGTAATGCACCGGAGGTGCGTCCTATTAAATTTGCAAATAGACCCAAACAACCAACCATGATGGAGAGAAACATTTTTTGGAAATTTCGTCATGAAATCGAAAACAAAATTGACTGCCGACTACCTGTTCTCACGAACAAAGTACTCATCTTTGGAGCTTCGAACCTGAGTCGCATTAATGTTGAGCACCACCCTGAAACGCAAGTTGCCTGCTACCCAGGAGCTAAATTGTGTCATGCTAGAGGACTAATTCAAAAGTACACTGGATCATTTAAACCAGAGAAAATAGTGATTAACATTGGTATTAATGATATGAATGAACCCATCTCTAGTTCAACACATAGATTAATGCTGCTTCTCAGTGCGATTAAGTCCAAATTCACAAAGACTGCGATTTACTCGCAAAACTTAACTATTCAAGTCGGTTGACATCTCAGCAGATGTTGGTGATTCAGTCCCTCAATTTGACAGCTGAATCATCAAAATCTGTGACTGTCATTCCTGCACTCAGACTCTCCGAATGTAATGTTGTTAAGGATAACATTCATTGGACTGAGAAGACAGCTAACTCTATGTATTCTGCCTGGCTTACATTCCTAAATTTAAACTAGACAAGGGCCAAGGTAACATTCGCCTGGAAACAGGACTGGGCAGTAATATTGTCAATCTGACTGGCTCCCCATTAGGTGAAGCAGAGCAGCCACTTCTCAATTTTGGTCTTACATTTGTCCCAACACCAAAACCTAAAACAGGTTTGTATGCTCTTTTAGATAATGGCTGTATGGAAACATCTGAATTTAGTCACCGTATTAAGTTAGCAGACTTCTTTCGTAACTCTAATAGTAACATTCCACCATTCATTGAAAAAACTGGCTGGGCACCAAACGTAAAAATCATGGACCCAGCAATCGGTGAAAGCATAGAACTCTTTTCAGAGCGTGTTAAAAATTCTGCATTCCCTAACGATAAACCAAATTTACCCTATGAGGAACTCCAGGCCTTAATTGAATTGTCTGAAAACAGCGAAATTGTCATCAAACCTGCAGATAAAGGGTCAGCGACTGTAATAATGCTTAAAGATAACTATGAACGTGAAGCACATCGACAACTTAGTAACCCAAAGCATTACCAGAAACTAATCAAACCACTTTGGCAAAATAATTGCAGCAAATTTAATGAGATTCTTCAAAAATTGCTCAATAGCAAGAAGATCACCGAAAAGCAACATAAGTATCTCTTTGCTAAACTTGAGTCAAAACCACGGACTTTCTATTTTTTGCCAAAAATTCATAAACCCATAGATTCGTGGTTGGACCCAATGTCACTGCCCGGGCGACCTATAATCTCTGATTGTGGCTCAGAATCCTACAGAATCAGTGAATACATCGATTACCATCTACAGCCAATAGCAAATAGATACCCCCGCTTCTTGAAAAACACAGAAGACTTCTTATCACAGGTCTCTGAGACCTGGATACCTCCAAATTCATTCCTGGTCACACTTGGCATCGATGCTATGTATACAAACATTGACATCGAGAAGGGTATAAATTCTATCCGTAAAGCATTCGTGAACTACCCAGACACCAACAGGCCAGACAGAGAAGTAATAGCTCTATTAGAGCTGAGTCTGAAAGGCAATGATTTTGAATTCGATGGCGAAATTTACCAACAAATTTGCGGCTGCGCGATGGGCAAGCGCTTTAGCCCATGTTTTGCCAATATTTACGTAGCAGAGTGGGAGGAGGAAGCGTTAGAAAAGTGTCAAAAACAGCCCCTCATTTATCGCAGGTAACTTGATGACATTTTCATGATTTGGCAACACACAAAGGCAGAGTTTGATGAATTTTTCGAAATTCTGAACAATCACGATCCGAATATCAAATTAAAAGCAACCATTGACGAGATGTCTGTAGATTGCCTGGATGTAACTGTATATAAAGGTCTAAAGTATGAAACAACTGGCTACTTAGACTACAAAGTGTATTTCAAACCAACCGATACGCATCAGCTATTGCACAAAAAATCCTTACATCCACCGCATACTTTTAAAGGAATAGTCAAATCACAAATAATCCGTTTTCACAGGAATTCGAGTGATAGGAAAAACTTTGAAGAAGCGTGCTCTACCCTATTCAAAGCCCTCAAACTCCTCTCGATTCCTGCACAAAATCAAATCTGAAACATTGGACGTCTTGGAAACCATTCCAGATAGTGCCTCAAATCATCGGCCTACCAAAATTTCTCACAATCGTCCGATTATAGGTGTAGTCTAATCTCGCAAATGCGGAAAGAAAAGGTGCAAGTTAGATGAATTTCTCCCAAACCAGAATACTTTCACGAACTTTCAGAACAAAAGCAAGTTCCAACTTCAGTCTAACCTAAATTGTGACTCTGAAAATGTTATTTATCTAATTTCATGCAAATTGTGCCAAAAACAGTATGTCGGCGAAACCAAATGTCCATTAAGATGGCGTGCAACTCGACACCTCTCAGATATTAGGCTAGAGGAAGACACACATGTTTCTGAACATGTCTCTCGTGATATTGAAATTATGCCGATTGAACAGCCACCCCTTTCAGATACGGCAGAAGAAACTGATAAACAAAGAAAACTTCGAGAATCATTTTGGATTAAAGAACTCGAAACGCAGTGGCCAAGGGGAATAAACTCGGACCCAGGCTTATCTGATCAACGTGACAAAATTCCATTCATTCTGACCTATAATCGGAAAAACGTTGAAATTTCCAAAATCTTGAAAGATGAGTATCAAAACCTACAGGAGAAACTGAAACAACCCTTTAACAAGCGTCCTGTAATTGCGTTTAAGAAAAACCCGAATCTACGTGACATCTTGGTAAAAGCAAAACTCAAATAGCTGTCCAGAATATCCATCTCAATCATTCAACATTAACCCTTTCATGATGGTCAGCCAAAATCGGTCCTTTTAGTGATCTTGGGCAATGTCCATTTGCCGGTGGGGATTGGAGTATTTTTGAGAATTTACCGCTGTAATGACTGGCTCGGGAACCGAGACAGTCATTCCAGTGGCATATTCTCGGGAATGACCTCGTCTGTGCCTGCAAATGTACATTAAATAAGGAAGCGCATATTTGGACTTTATTGAAGAAATTTAACCAGTAAAGGGTTAATATTAATGCCATATGGCTTTCCTCAAACAAAATGACAAATCTCAGGCAGTAAGATAAACCAAAATATCTTAAATTTTTGAAATTTTTCAATTATTGAAGATTCTGAACCAGTGCGTTGACAATATTGACTACTACTACTACTACTACTACTACTACTACTACTACTACTACTTTTTTTTTCTTCTTTTTTTTTTTGAAAAACCGACGCTGACGCAGTCGGACAAACTTCACGGAGGAACTCCTTTAAAAAGGCTTGCAAACCCCCAGTAAAAAAACTGGTGAACTAGTAAGCCTGATTAATATTACACCAAAACAAAAGATAAATAATGAGCATTAATACAATCTATAAATACATTTGGCTTAAGAAGTATAGATACAAAACAATAGGCTGATAAAGCTCCAATAGCAAAACAAAACTTAACAAAGGCATTACTATTCAATCCAGGTGTAGTAGTAGTAGACCCGTGTGGCGAGTGCAACTATCCAACAAATGAAAAGTGCCTTGTCAATCAATGATAAATCATTGACGCCAGTGGGCTGATTCTTTAAAGATCACCGGGCGTAGTAGCATTTGGGTAGTATAATACATATAGTTGGCAGAAAAATTACAGAAAAATATATGGCGCTCTTGTTTACATTTTCAATTTACTTTATTGTAAGGTTTTGTAAATTACCATTCAATCCATGTGTGGTAGTAGGCTCGTGTGGCGAGTGCAACTATTCAACAAATGAAAAGTGACCCGTCAATCAATGACAAATAAGTCAATCATTGACGCCAGTGGCTTGATTCTTTAAAGATCAGCGGGCGTAGTAGCATTTGGGTAGCATAACATATATAGTCAGCAGGAAAATTACAGCAAAATAGATGGAAATAGATGGCGCTCTTGTTTACATGTTTGACTTACTTTGTTGTAAGGTTTTGTAAATTACCCAGGAACAGATAACCCTATAAAACTTTGTGCAAGTCGATTTTATAATTCAATGGCAACTTACTTTATCGATTGATTATTAAATGACCCCAGTCTGTTTATTTGTTAACATGAATTATTAAACATAACAATATCAAAGTGCAGACTAAAATGAATTACAGGACACAGATTAATTAAAAGACACAGATAAATCAGCTGTAGTAATTAAATGATTTGAGCTAGTGCAGGCTCATTTAATTTTACAGTTCCCAACTTGATTGAAACTATGTTTGTTTTGCACCATATGTCCTTGAATATTTTTTCTTTACCATGCTGCTTTAATCTAAAATATTGGCAAGGAATATGATTCAGCAGCAATGAACGAAATATTGCCTTTATTGCTCAATTGTGATTGCCCATAGATGGATTTTTCGTCTGTGCACACCGATGTTTCCAAATGGCCCAAACACCTATGGTTAGCATTGTTATTAAAATAGTCCTTGCAGACTTTATGATATTTACACCACTTGATCCAAATTCTCTAAATAAGGCTACATGCGTTTCTAGAACAATGGGATTCGCTCCAAATTGTGCCAAGATTTGGCTGATATAGTCCCAAAATTGCGACGATATTGGACATTCCGCAAATAAATGCTTGATTGTTTCCTCGTCTGTTTGACATAAGTAACACCTGTCAGAAGTCGTAATATTGCACTTGTATGTCAAGTGTCCCACCCATAGCCGTCGATGTAGTAATCGCCACAATAAATCATGAGCCATATTTGGTATGTATGGAGAATGTAAGATTTTCCAACTGGATGGTTTATAGCTTAAGTCATCCCATCTCCTAATTGCTATGGGAGGTGTTACTTGTTTTCGTCTCATAATGTGGTACCATTCCTTGGATCTCATCTTGTATTTTAACATCTCATCATCAAGAACTAATGCAGGTTGTGGAGTAAAACTATTATTATTTGGCAGACGAAACTATTCAATTGGTTCAGCATGTTTTATTTTATTTAGCAACCGCTGGACATCTATATGCCTCATATGTGGTTTTCTGGCTACTTCTTGCATTGAAATGCATCTACGTGTTTGAGGGTGTATCATATCAGATAAATGTTGAATGCCATATTTTGCAAAGGATGGTAGATAAAGTACTGTATTGTTATAACATATATTACTATTGCCCCACAATTGCTGTTCTAGTACTTCCTTCCAGCACGTAGGTCGAGGCATGTATCTGTCAAATATTTCTAACTCCTTAACTTAATCTTTAAACACATCTGGTATCATTTGGCTATTCGGAGGTGGCTTCTTTGAGGTAAAAACATGCACCACCAGAAATGGTTCTACAATTCTCACCATGAGAGCTCGTGAAACACATGCCCACGTCTCATCTGATGTAATAAGATCATTCAAAAGTTTTAACCTTAAAGAAACACATTTCACTTTAATATCAATTAAATCAAGTCCTCCTTCTAACCTAGCATTATTGAGAACACGATGGGAAACTAAATGATTCTTTTCTTCCCATATGAATGACAATATCAACTCATTAACCTCCTTTTCTACATGTTTTGTCATGTGTACAACAGATGCTATATACCATAGCCCAGATAATACCAAGTTGTTGACATCAAACACTCTACCAAAAATTGAAAGACGACGACGTTTCCAATTTGATAATATTCTCTGAAGCTTAGATACTCGTTCATTCCAATTTTGTGTTGTATTCGGGTTCCTGCTAAAATAGATGCCTAAAATCGTAATGGTATCATTAGACCAATTGATTTCAAGTGGCTGGCCATTCCACTCTTTCCATGGCCGCAAAAATAACCCTTTGGATTTTCCTTTATTGATTTTCAGACCAGATGCATTTTGGAACTTTTCTAGTACGTGGTTTAAAATTGCAAAATCATTGTTTGAACTAGCAAACACAGTTGTATCATCAGCATATTGTGACAGCTTAAGTGGTCTTTCTATGCCACGAATACATATGCCTTGAAAGTTATTATTTTGCCTCAATGCTATGCCAAGAGATTCCATCACAATAACAAATAATAATGGCGATAGGGAACACCCCTGTCTAACACCACGTTCTAAGACAATTTCTCTGGATAATTGATTGTTCACTAAATAGCTACTCTTGATATCCGTATATAAAATCTTAATCCATTTAATAAAGTTTGAGCCTAACTCAATTAAACGTCTGTCATTTCGTTTATATATTAGCCTTACGTATGCCCTAGCCATAGTTCGTGGTAAATGGCCTTTCTACAAAATTTCAGTGGCTAATTCTTCCATTATTGGCCCTACAAGGTGCCAAAACGTTTGGTAAAATTCAACAGGAAGGCCATCACACCCCGGTGATTTTTCTAGTTTCATACCTTTAAGGGATTTAGTTCAATCTTCTAGTGTTAAGGGTTGATCACAAAATTCACTGCCTGTGTCTGACACCGTTCTGTCTATATTTGCTAACAAATCCAATTTTGCATCTTCATCAATTCCCTCTGACTTGTACAATGACTCATAGTAATTGCATACAATAGTACTCATTCCATTGTTGGTAAAGATGGTTGAACCATCCGGCATGTTTAATGAGCACATCACCTTATCAATTGCCCGTGCTTTTTCTAATGTGCAAAAATATCGGGTTGACTTTTCCCCTTCTGCGTGCATCTGGGCTCTTGCTTTAATCTTTGCACCCTCAAACTCATATTGTTCTATATCTCTTATTTTACTTTTAATTTTAACCAATAATTCATAATAATTATCTTCACTATTATTTACTTTGCATTAATTTTCATCAGTGATCGATGAAGTGTTTTCTTGTGTTTCCGTATTTACCGTGTTTTTCTTCTTCTTCTTTTCATTCGCTGATCATACCGCCAGTCCTGTAAGTGACTATCGACATGATCATAAGCATTAAGTGCGTGGATCCATGTTTTATTAGAGTGCACCGTGCGGCCTGGAACTTCCGTCTTCAGCACTCGAGGTTTCTGTTAGGGTTACCTCACCCTTACCTCGCCTCTTACGACATGCAGAGGATACGGAAGGTGTATTCTAAGCCCCACCTACAGGGCACCATGCTTTTCTAATAGCATACTTTCGGAAAACATACTTTAAATCCAGTTTTACATCCTCCCACCATTGCAATGTGCTCTTATATGATGCTTTCCTATTAATCCAATATTGCCAACAACTCTCTATATTATTCTTATAAAATTCTTCTCCCAACAGTGTTGTGTTTAATTTCCAAAACCCAAGCCCTTTTGTTACCCAATCAGTAGTGGCAAAGGCTACACAATCCATGTTATGATCTGAGAATGCGACTGGCGTAATATTAACATCTCTCCAGTACACGGTCAACAAACTATTCACATAAATTCTGTCGATCCTTGAACCAACTTTACCATCTGCCGAAAACCATGTAAGTTCTTTACCATGAGGTTTTGATATTCTATAGGTGTCAACTAAATTTTCATTATCACATATTTCTTTTAAGAATCTATGTGATGTATCAGTATAAGTTGAAGTTGCATTCCTGTCATTTTCTTTGTCTATGACACAATTAAAGTCACCACCCAATACTAAGTTTTCAGTGTTGTTATCTAGTGCTGTTGTAGACATCTCATTAAAAAAATTACGACGCAGTTGATGAGATGCAGGTGCATTTATACACAGCAACGTGGAACGTGTTTGTTTTATATCTAGCGTGACTCTCAACAAGCGACCATTTGCGCCTGATACTGAAGATATTATATTTACATAGGCTGAACAACGAGGGAGTATAACAATTGCTACGCCTGCACTATTATCTTGTGATAACGAATATAATATTCTGGATCCAGAAATCTTTTCTAAATTATCATATGATTCTGACTTCTGAATTTTTGTTTCCTGTATCAAAGCAATGTCAATCTCCTCATTTTTCAGGTTCTCTAGTAAGTGACGTTGCTTTATGTCACTATTTAAGCCTCTACAATTGAGTGTGCAAGTTGGCATAAAAAGTAATAAAATGATGTGTGGAACTGCCATTATTAACCTAACTAGGTTTTGTTTTTTTCGACCCTCTCTTAGACCATTTACCTATTTTACTTGCAAACGATGCACTACTTAGCTCAACTTTTTCCAAATGCTTATATTTCAAGATATCTGAATCATGAAGCAGATGCCTATATTTAACCCCTTTTGACGTCACATATGGAACTTACACCTCTCCTGCCTCTGACCTGTACATGACCATTTCATCGGGTGGTTTAGAACTCTGTGTTTGAATGGATATATCGGATTCACCGACTGACATATTATCGTCTTCTATATCACTTTCCTCTATTTCTGATTCAGAACTATCTCCATCTTTCTGTCGCTTTGTTCCACGCAATCGATCCGAGACACCAATTACTTTCTCTATATTATTTAAATCGTCTAGATTGAGTGTACTCAGTGGAAAATCAAAGTTAGTTTCAGTATCTTGCGCCCTGAATTTTACTTGTCCTAAATTGAAACTCTCTTCCAGAGGGTATTGATCATCATCTTCAACTTGTGTGGAATTAGCCTCTCTGACATCAGACTTGGATTGACTTGTTACTGGAGTAAGACTTAGCCCCCCATCTAGAACCTCTATTTCATCGCCTGCAACTACAGCGATTGGATTCTTAGTTTTTTCACCATGTTCTCATTAACATGGACTTCAGCTACAATCTCAGCAACTACTGGTTCGATGACATTTTCTTTAGCAACGTGCTTCCCATTAACATGGATTTCAGCTACAATCTCAGCAGCTACCGGTTCTATGACATTCTCTTTAGAGACAACTTGCTCTGCACTTTTATCAGCACCCTTTTTGACATATTTGTTCTGCGGGCATCGCCACTTAAAATGATCAGATGATCCACAAACTAGACATTTGTTTTTGTTAGGGCAATCTGTTGCTAGATGTTCTGTGCTTAAACAGATTCTACACTCTTTGATTTGCCCCCTGTACCATAATGGCAAGACAAATCGGCCATCTATCGTGACCTTACGTGGGAGAGGTTGTTCTACCTTTTCGAACCAAATTCTGCTGATGCCATTTTCTAAGGTTCGCTCAAATGGATAGGTCTCGTGTTCTACTTTGTCCACTTTGCCATACTTGATCAATTCATTGATAACCCGTTCATCTGGGATCTCTAATGGAACCTGCATCTTGACTAATAGACGATCAGAATCTATTGCCTCCACATTACACACCTCACCCTTCACGGCAAGTACCTCGTCGAGCAACCGTTCCATCACACTTTCATTAACTACGGTGACATTCCATACAGATTTGGAAACGTTAATGAGACCTTGAAGGACCCGTGGCCCTGCCCCAACTACATCCTTCAACCCATGATACACCTCAATTGCCGAAACACCCCAAGCCTTTGTCGTGATTTTAAGACTCAGGTTACGCTTATAAGAGGTTGCCATGGTGTTTTAATTAAAAGAGTAAACCCATACTACTACAATATATAAGGGGTAATACAAATATATAACACCAAGACGTCAGGGAAAGAGCTAAACACTAAATAAATAGAGTCCCCTTTTGAAACCCTGACACCTACCAACAAATATATGAATAGATAGTACAGTCGTATATGTGTTAGTTTGGACCACTTTCTAAGTGGTTCACTAACACCTAACCGATTAAAGTGGTTTCCTAATGCATACTAACATACTGCAGTCATATATTTGTTAGTCTGTTCGAGTTGACCGGGGACAGCCAACTGACTATAAGGATTTATATAGTCAAAGTACTAGGCTTGCGCTTACAAATGAGAAAGGAATTAAATCAACTCACTCAAGCGATCTTGCCAAAATATAATGCGCTAGCCAACGAACTATAGAAATAGCATACTGGCGCGGGGAGAAAAGTATTGCATTAACCACAGTAAGAGGACCTATTAAATGGCGGAATCCGCCAGCTAAGAGGAGTGCCTTTAGAAAATGGAGACAGGAAATGCGCTACAACCAAGACAAGAATTTACAAATTAAACATAAAGTTTGAAAGGAAATACTAATACGAAATATATGTATAAAGTTTATCTACACAATCGCGCTAGAAACTAGCAAATTCGTGCAGCAATTGCAGAGCTAAACAAACGCGTGCGTTCACTTCGACTACTACTACTACAACCACCACCACCACCACCACCTCAACTACTAATACTACTACTACTACAACTACTACTACTACTACTACTACTACTACTACTACTACTACTACTACTACTACCACTTTTTTTCTGTGTTGAAAATCCGACGCTGACACAGTCGGATACACTTCCCGGAGGAACACCTTTAAAAAGGCTTGCAAACCCCCATAAAAAATCGGTTGAAATAGCAGGCTTTATTAATAGAATAACAATACAAACCTAACATGTCAAAACAGTGCAAGCTAAAATACTCTATTATCATATACCACAACCGTGTCATAACTACATAGAAAACATAATTAATAAAGAGCTGATAACATAACATAATTCAACAAAGACATTGCTATTTGCACACCGTGTAGTAGTAGGCCCAAATGGCAAGCATAGCTAACCAACAAGTGGGAAAGCCACTCATCAATAATTAGCAGTAAGCTACTGCTAATCATTGATGCCATTGAGCCGATTCACGACCGGCAGGCTAAGTAGATCATATGTAGTTTAGCGTAGCACACCGTATAGTAGTAGGGCAAAATGGCGAGTGCAGCTCGCCAACAAGTGGCGAGGTGACGCGTCAATAAGTAACAAAGAGTCACTCATTGACGCCAGTTAGCCGATTCTTAAATACCCAACGGACGTAGTAGCCTTTATATAATATAATGCACAAAGCAAAAGTATACAAACTATGACTACTTAGATGGCGCTTTGGGTTCACATTCTAAATTTACTTCATTGTAAGTTTTTGCAAATTACACTGGAACAAATACACCTACAGTAAATATTTACAACAGGAAGCTAATTGTAAGATATCACACTCTGTTAACTTGAAAATCGGATCACCCCCAGAATATTGACATAATTCTCATTTGATATTTAAATACACTGATCCCAAGGTTAGGATATTCGTCAAGATTAGAGTCTCCTAAGGCATTACAATTTTTAAAATAAAGGCAATTAAATTAAATTAAAATTGCATTTATCAGTATACAGCAAGCAGCGAGTGCGCTAACTTATACAAGTTCCGCTTCTGATATTTTTAGATATCCGTATTCAATTGATACTAGGCCAGTTTTGCACCATACGTCTTTAAATCTACTTTCTCTCCCATGTTCTACTAGCCTGTAAAATTCACAATGAATGCAGTTTATCAACAATGATCGAAATATAGCTTGAATGGCTCTCTGATGGTTGTTGCCGGTTTTATCTCTGGCCTCTGAACACCGATGCTTCCGGATGGCCCACACTCCGACAGATAACAGGGTTATTAACAATTCTTTCTCCTTGCTATTAATGATTCGTCCGATAGTTGAGCAATCTTTGAACAAAATTGTTTCAGCCACTAAATTCACATATTTGGTTCCAAATTTAGCAAGGAGCATATTGATATATACCCAAAAGCCTGTAGTTATGCGACACTGAGTAAATAGATGGTCTATCGTTTCCTCCTCAGTACTACATAATAAGCACCGGTCTGTACTTGTTATTTTACACATATAAGTAAGATCGCCGACCCATAGCCTTCGATGGAGTAATCGCCATGCCAGGTCCTGTGCATTTCCTGGTAGACAAGGTAGATGTATTGCTTTCCAGGCATTTTTCCAGTTCTTTGGCGTGCATCCTAAGTTGTTCCAATGCCTAGCCACAATAGGAGTCTGTCTCCGACTTTGCATTAGAATTCTATACCAGTCTCTAGATGCCATGTTGTATTTTATATGTTCTGACAAAAATACTGATGTTGGTTGCTTTCGGCAATTTGAACCATACAGCAGGTATTGCATTCTTTATTCTAACAAATAAGCGCTGAGCATCAATATGTCTCATTGATGTTATTCTTGCTACATCTTGCATCGCAATCCATTTACGAGATTTCGGATTTACCAAGTCACGTAAATATTGAACACCATTTTTGGCCATAGAGGGCAAATATAATACATCATCATTATCACGAATCAACTCGTTGCCCCAAAGACGTTGCTCTAAGGCATCTTCCCAACAATTGGGTTGTGGCATTGATCTTGTAAATATTTTTAAGGCTTCGAGCTGTTCTTTATATACATTTGGAATCTTTTGATGATTAGGTGGCAGTTTATTGCACATAAATAAACATTCTACTGGAAATGGGTCAACGTACCTTTGGAGAAGTGCCCTTGAAACACTTGACCAAGATGAGTTTGAAGTAAGTAACTTATTCAAGAATTTCAATTTTAAAGAAGCACACTTTGCTGAAACATTAACCAAATCCAGGCCTCCGGCATGCTTTTCATTGGTGAGGATTGACTGTGAAACTAAATGGGCTTTGTCCTCCCATAAGAAGGACAAAAGTAACGTGTTGATCTTTGACTCTACTGATTTGGGCATAAGAACTACAGAAGCGGTATATCACAGTCCAGATAAAATTAAATTATTACGGACAAATGTCCTGCCAAAGACAGTTAGGCGACGTCGTTTCCAATTTAGTAATGCACACTTTAGCTTGGATATCCTTTCTTCCCAGTTTAGTAATACATTTTGCTCTCTACCAAAGTAAATACCCAAAATTTTTATGACATCATTTGAGCAGTTAATATCCATCACATTATCAGTTCTGCCCTTCCAATCGCCCAAAAATAATCCCTTAGATTTATCTTTATTGACTTTAAGCCCTGATGCCTTTTGAAAATCTGTTAATACTCCATTTAAAATTCTAAAATCCGTATTTTTACCCGCAAACACAGTCGTATCATCTGCATATTGAGAAACCTTTAGTGGCCTTTCTACGCCACGTATACATATTCCTTGAAAGTCATTGCGTTGCCTCAATGTGGCCCCCAACGATTCCATAGCTATGACGAATAGAAGCGGGGACAGTGAGCAACCCTGTCTGACACCTCGTTCCAACACTACAGGTTTGGATAGCTGATTGTTTACTAAATAGCAACTTGTTATATCAGTATATAAAATATTGACCCATTTAATAAATCTTGAACCAAAGCCAATATGGTCTAAAGACTTAAACACGAAATCCCATTCTAGTCTGTCAAACGCCTTCTCGTTATCAAGTGCTATTATTGCTGCTGGGATACAATCCTTTTCAACTAATTGAATAAGGTCCCGTATAAGCAAAGTGTTGTTTAATATTAATCTTCCTGGCACGGAGCAGGTTTGATCATCATGAATGACTTCGCCTAGGACTGCGCCAAGTTTTAATGTTAGTGCCCGAGTAATAATCTCATAATCTACACAGAGTAGAGAGATTGGTCTATAATTCTGTATTTTATTTCTGTCACCCCTCTTGTATATAAGCCGAACATATGCTTGGGCCATCGATGTAGGGAGATGCCCTTGCTTAAAAATGCTGGTTGCTATTTCTTCTAATACTGGCCCAAATATGTGCCAGAATGTTTGATAAAATTCAACTGGAAGTCCGTCACATCCAGGAGACCTTTCTAACTTCATACCTTTGAGGGATTTTGTCAAATCATCAATTGTTATTGATTGGTCAGAGCTTTCGCGACATGAATCTGGACGTCTTTTCGTTATATTAGCTAAAACATCTCTAGTTGCAGTTTCATCGCTTCCCTCAGATTTATACAATGATTTGTAAAATTCGGATACTGTTTCCATCATTTCTGCATTTGAGCACACTGATACTCCATCATTAGTCTTCAGTGAGCGCATTAATTTCTCTATACCGCTTGCTTTTTCCAAGTTACAAAAGTAACGTGTAGGCTTTTCGCCCTCAGTGTGCATTTGTGCTCATGACCTTATTTTGGCGCCATCTAACTGATATTGCTCTATTTCATTGAGTCTACCTTTTAATTTAACTAATAGTTCGTAATAATTATATTCCCCATCATTAATTTTCTTATTAATTTTACACAACGACCTCTGAAGCGCCTTTTTACGCTTTCGTATTTCACGTGCTTTCCTAATGGAATACTGCCTTGAAATATATTTCAGGTCTGATTTAGCATCTTCCCACAAGTCTGTCATAGATTCATACGAACCTCTTCTTTCATCCCAATGCCTCCAACAACTTTCCACACATTTGCGATAGCAACTATCTCGTAGCAATGCTACATTAAGTTTCCAAAATCCATCTCCTTGTTTGACCCAGTCAGCATTGTCTAATGTGATTGAAAACATATTGTGATCAGAGAAAGTTACTGGTTTTATGTTAGGTTTTACACATGTAACCTTTCAATGAACGTTCTACATAGATCCTGTCTAACCTTGAAGCTAACCTTCCATCGGTTGAAAACCAAGTAAATGCCTGCCTTTCTGGATTTTCAATCCGATAAGTGTCTAACAAGCTTTTATTTTCACAAATGTGTTTCAAAATATTATGCGATGTGTCATTAAAATTATACCTAGAGTTTCTGTCTTTAGCCTCGTCTAATATGCCATTAAAGTCACCACCCATAATTAGGTTTTCAGGTGTTCTGTCTTGAATTATTGTGGAAACATCATTTAGAAATTCACGGCGCAATTGATGAGAGGTAGGTGCATAAAGGCACATCAAATTTAAACTACTACTACTACTACTACTACTACTACTACTACTACTACTACTACTACTACTACTACTACTACTACTATCGAATATAATATGGTGTAGCCTCAGGCGACGACAGGCTCCCAGGAAATTTGGTTTTAAAATAGTCAACAGCTCGTATATATGGATGTATCATGAATGTAAATGTAAGATACTGGGATTATAGGTTCAAATGTGTGATAATTGTTTTTTTATAATTCAGTGGCCGTGGGTGGGGCTCTTATCTGTCGCCCTGTTAGATATTGCTTTAATCTGACTCTGCTCCCAACGCTACCATTCTGGTACACGGCAATGACTGTTTCATCTTGTAAATGTATGGATTCAATATAGGTCGATTTGTCCCGCATTCAGGCCCCAAACATCTGTTTAATTTTAAAATTAAAATCACTTGATGTCCAGTGCATATATATATCGGTCAATATTTCGCTTAGCGGAAAGAGAGCAGATCGATCATACTGAGTTAACTTCGAATCAGTACAGCTCAAGTAAGCAATTATACTTATTATTTGAGTCGTGTCCAGCCGTATATCTAGGAATGCAAATACATACATTACAGTAATGCTTCACCATATTTTACAGTGTATATGCTTGTGTGAGATATGCACAGTCAATGGTCTGGCTGCAAATGTTGGCCTAACCAAGGCGTAACGTGGCACACGCTGGACAGGCCCTGGGCGCAATCTATACGATTAAATAGTAAGATGACCTTATACAATGTCACATCAAGCCACAGTTCACAGACACACTGCGCATGCTCAATCAGCCATATATAAACTAAATTATCCATGTATCTGGGGACACGAAAACGGTGCCCTGATAGATAGGTATTGCCCGGAGGAGTAGAGATGCTTGTAAATTTGTACATAAAATTTGTCAAACGTAGAAGTTATTATTGGTTAAGTTATTTGATTCAGAAAATATACAGTGATTCAATGAAACTGTTTGTAGAATAGAGAATGCATTTAGCATATGATTAACATATTCTTTCAAGCTTTCAGGCTTTCAAGCTTTCATAGTTAATAGAGTCAAATAACATGTATTCAGTTGTGGTATGCTATTAGTCAGTCACGATAGATATGAGGTGCTCATGTTTTTGGAAGAATCGTTTGTCTGAAAAGCAGGTAACTCATACGGATCTAGGACATCCTATTGACAGTTAGATACATCCAGCACAAAGAACTCCAAGAAATATATTCGATTTTGCCATTCTTGTACATTGAGTAGGTGAGCCACCTGTTCTATGTGTCTAGTGAACGTTTCTCTGCATTATAGTAGTAACGGTTATGCGAGAAATGTTGAGTAACAAATATTTCCATTACCAGATGATTAAGTCATCTGTGTTGAGCTGAATTTGATTTTTTTATTTATACATATTTTAAACATATTTTATTGTAGGATTATTATTATTATTATTATTATTATTATTATTATTATTATTATTATTATTAACACCACTATTATAATAACATTATTATTAATAACATCATTATTATTAGTCTTAATAATATCATTATTAACTTCATTATTATCGCTATTCACATTATTGTCACAGTTGTTATTAGTATTATTGTTATCAGAATTATCATGGATGCGCACATTCACAAATCCATGTGCGCACTCGCGTATGTGTTCATCTACGAATGGTGCATGTCTGCAAACAAATACACATTTGATAACATGACCTACGTACCTATATTGCACATAGTCCTACAGCGACGGGCCTAACTGTATATCAGTGTCCAGTTACATTTAGTTTAAATCCTGTGCTGTTGTTGTAAATGAATAATTTAATTAATGTAGTCGTCTTCAATATGTGAATATACAATTATCTTATGATGATGAATTTGAACCTTCAAGCTTGAAGTTACCTTGTACCATGTACACCTTTCTCACGAAGAACTTTTGTTGGTTTCTACCATTTGCCTCGCGTAAAACTGGTTGTTTGAATTGTATCAGGATTGTCAATGTAAATTCATGACTAATTTGATATAATGTCTTAGTGTTCAAATTAATTAAATATTTTAACCAATAAACGGTCCTATGTTCTTTAGCATCTCTCATGTTGAGGTCATCGTGGTCCCATATATTGATAAGGAGATGTATGTAGCAAGATTTTCATTTTAGTTATTAGTCATATTGCTAAAGAACATATGACCTTTCATTGTAAAAGAATATTGCCATTACATTATATATATATATATATATATATATATATATATATATATATATATATATATATATATATATATATATATATATATATATATGTATGTGTGTGTGTGTGGTATGTTTGTGCGTGTGCGTGCGTGCGTGCGTGCGTGCGTGCGTGCGTGCGTGCGTGCGTGCGTGCGTGTATGTGTGTGTGTGCGTGCGTGTGTGTGTGCGCGCGTGCACAAGTGCATGCGTGACTGTGTGCGTATGTGCGTGTGTGCGTGTTTACAGCGAATAATACTAGAAATATAAGACAGATAATGAATGGATAAATGAACTAATGAACATACAGGTGGAGAAATATGGGAGACTGGTTACAGTTTGCAACTGTTGATACACCAGCTCATGTATATGCATACATGGACACAACTTCTAGTCATACACACACAAACATGTGTGTATCCAAGATAAACATAGAGACAAACATCTGTACAATGGGATTGGGCACAAGTTCTAGCAACTTATTTGTGCCCGCTCCCTACAAAATTGTTAGACGGCAGCATATAATTAAACTTATATACACAATTTATATTTATGTTTACATAAATCAAAATATATGAGAGAGAGAGAGAGAGAGAGAGAGAGAGAGAGAGATAGTGAGATAGTGAGAGAGAGAGAGAGAGAGAGAGAGAGAGAGAGAGAGAGAGAGAGAGAGAGAGAGAGAGAGAGAGAGAGAGAGCGAGAGCTCAAATTTACCACACAAATTAATAATGTTATCATACTCATCACAAGCATGCCAGTACGATGTATAGCCAAACCTGCCTACAGCAATGACCAACCCCTACGGGCGTATTGCGGCGACCCACAAGGAACCGCCACATTCTGTCTGGAAATGATAGTTTCTACTTCTTGGTGGCCCATGTGGTGGTCACTATCGGCAGGTGTGACAGTGCAAACACATCAACATGATCACCATGCACACACAAATACACAATATTAACATTTGACCGGTTTATATATAGACAGATTACATAAAGAACTTTCAATAATGTTAAAACCTATTTGTTTTTCTTTTAAAGCTATGTACTTTTCTTAGTAAAATTAATTTCAGCAAAAAATGTATTACTTCCCTGCAGAAAAATGTCCAGCGTAATTTCATAAATGGAATAAAATAATTCGCGTCCTTCATTTCTCCATCTTTGACATTCAAAAAAGTAATTATAAGAGGTTTCTGGACTTTGACAGTAAGAGCAGTTGGGGTGTTCAAGTGCGTGATATCTGTACAGATCACTGTTTCATTGGCTGCAATTGTTTCTTAGTTTGCATGTTATGATATTTTCACATCATTTACCAAATGAATAGTATGTGGTGAATTGGTCTTGCAAGTTTTGTTAAGTTTTTGTAAGATTTGTTTAGAAAACCGAAATTGAGGCAGCTGATTTTAGTATTATATCTAGGTTATTCCACAATTGGATAACACTGGGTATGAAAGAGATTTTAAATATTTCAAGATGGTGGTTCAGTGGCACAAAGTCCTCTGAATTTCTACGGTTATGGTCTGTGATATGACATACTCTTCTTGGAATGATATCTGTGATATAATCGGGGCAATCTCCTTGTACGATTGTATAGAATAATATAAGCTTCTTTTGCTTACGACGCACGTCTCGGGGAATTATGCCAGTCTCTTTATAAAGGATTTCTAAAGGTGTATAGTTTGGCAAGCCAGTTATTATTCTCATGGCTTCATTTTGAAGCACTTCAAGTCTTTCAGAATCCCGGTTAGAACAACCCTCCCAAGCCTCACTGCTATATTCGAGCACAGTACGAAAATTTACAGTGTAGAATTTGGACAAAGTTATTATTTTTTTGATATTTTGATATTTTCTTTGATATTTCATCTATATGAGCAGTCCATTTTAACTCGTCCGAAATGGTTAATCCAAGATTACTGGATTGTACTGATGATAACAGTGTATTATTTAAAAAGATATCTGGGGATATGAAAGTATGTGAATTTGTTATGGTTATAGTTAGATTCACAGTTTTTGCAGCATTGAAGAGGACTAACCATTGCTTGGATCATGCAGAAATTACGTTTAAGTCACTGATTAGTTGTCTCTCCATTTCAATGGCTGATGCACTGGAGCAGCATAATGCAGTGTCGTCGGCGTATACTCTTAAGATGCTCTCGATATTATGTGAGATATCATTTATATAAAAGAAAAATAAGAGTGGCCCGAGTACCGAGCCTTGGGGCACACCTGCTTCTATTTGTCTCATTGTAGAGTTGTCTTGATTAACTGAGACGCATTGCTTTCGTGAAGACAGGTAGCTCTTAAACCATGTGAGAAGACTTCCTCCCAGCCCATGCTCCTCTAATTTAAACAACAGACCTCTATGCCAGACTCTGTCAAATGCCTTCGATATATCGCAACTTGCAATGCATGCAGATTTGCGTTCATCTAGTGCATTTGACAGGCGGATGTGGCACAACTCAATAAGTTGTAATACAGGTGATTAGCCTGGGCGGTAGCCAGATTAGTATCTATGGAGAAGATTATGGCCAATAAGGTTGAAAATTATCCTTTCCATAGTTTTTCCGACACTACTTAGCAGCGAAATTGGTCGATAATTTTGCGGAATTAAGGCGATCTTAAATAAGGAGAACACGATGGCTGTTTTCCATGCATCGGGAAATATGCCATTTTCGATAGATTTATTGAATATCAGGTATAATGGAAAGGCTATGGAGTGCATAGTTTCTTTGAGCATTTTATTACTTATCTCACCACTGCCAGAAGCTTTTCAATGATTTCGGACTGCTGAATCGAAATGTCGGAAAGTATATTATTAGTTTTTCTTTCAAGCATTGGTAAGTGCGCACCTGTATCATCGACGTTTGGAATGGATGAGAAATAATTGTTTAAGCATATTGCGTTTTCCAAGTCAGTGGTAGCATATTTTGCACGATCATTATCATTGTATATCAGAGGAGGAATAATGTGCTGCAGTACCGCCGTTTATAAGTTGTTTAAATAATCTTCAGTAACGACGTGGCTTGTGGATCGATAGTTCATTACGCATTAAATCAGCTTATCCTACGAAGTCCTGCTTTGCCTTCTTCTTGGTAATGTTAAATTTATTACGCTGCCTTTTAAATTTACACCAGTCATTTTGATGCTGGCTGTGTCTTGTTTTTGCCTTAAGACGATCTCTTTGTCGGATTTCTCGCCTTCAGGCACCGTCAAACCAAGGTTTGTCACCTGACCTAATTTTCACTAGTCTGTTCGGGATATATTCAGCTACCATATCTAGAAATATAGTGTTGAATAGATCACACATTTCATTAACATCATCACACGATCCAGATAAAGCTACCCACGGTGCAGCATAAATTTCTTTGTTCAATCTTTTTTACCTGTTCACATTTCCAGAGTATCCACCCATCATCTGACCACGTATGACGTCATAATCAGCTGAGGGCGTGTATGATGACGTCACAATCATTACGTCACAAAGGGTTCCATATATTCAAAATATTCAACAGCTTACCTGTGTAGTTTTTTGGAAATTGATAGGCAGGGTGTTCAACGATCGATCGATCCTAACACGAGCGAAGTGTGGGTGGAGCTAGACATGGGCGGGGCATAGCTAAAACCGGAAAGGCCCATTGTATAGATATTACAAGAAAATAATACATTGCTTCTGTCACTTGAATTATTACTGTACATTATTCCTGTATTGAATATTTCTACATGTATAACTACTGAACATAATGCACTTAATTTTCTCCTTTTAAGTGAAATAAATCAACATTATCTTATATCATGTTCACTTCATTGTTTTCCTTTCAGCCATCAGAAATTTAACATAGAGGAAACGCTTCTGAGATCACAGCCCTGTCAAAGGTCTGATAATGTGTACGGTCAAATTGCATCAGGAAATTAAATTATTCATCGATTTCTTCCAATTAATTGTTTGAAATAATTTTAACACTTATTATTCCGACTTTTGATAGGGGAAATAATATGTGAGCACCTAACCTAAAAGGGATTGACCCTACTTAAATAAATGTGGAATTGGTCACGACATGGGAGCCGTGGTCGCTGACAAACATTTCTGTTACATGCACACTCAGATTCTCCAAAGATAATAAAGCAGACCTAATTCTGTCTAACACTAATAAGTCATGATGTCATAATTGTCAGATTGAAGCAACAATTGGTCTTTACAGGAATATGCTACTTATTCAAGATCTCACATGTCTTTGACGCTATGAAATTTGATTATAACAGGATGACACGGAAGCGTATTTAACAAATGAGCCTAATTTTATTTTAAACTGATTTGATCAAATAAATTGTCTAAGACCTTGTTCTCATACAGCCGCTATTTTGGTCAATACCAAGTATATCGGCTAGCGTTCTCATTGGACTGCCTCTTGCCCCGGAATGAATACGTCAGTTATTTCAGAAAATTAATCTCACAAAATCGACAGTTTATCTTCTGATATATCGTTATTGCTTCCTTATGTGAACGCAACTGGTTTCGGAGGAATTGCATTACAATCAATTTCTTGACCATTTGACCACACCCGCCCCTCACCCCACTCGGCGCGGGTGAGGTGGGGGGGGGGGAGATGGATGGGGGGGGGGCGGGTGCGGACGACGATGCACATGTACTCATGCACTCCACATTGCTATGGGTAACTTATATACCACATTTAGTTGAATTCTGTTCAACGGTTTCAGAGGAGTTGCATCACAATCAATTTCTTGACCTTTTGAGCCTTCCCCCATCCTCTTGGGACAGAGCCATGTAAATGACCTCTTGCACACATCAATCATATAGGTAACTGACATATCAAATTTGGTTGAATTCCATCTAACGGTTTCGGAGAAGTTGTGTTACAATCGATTTAACCTTTTGACCCCTGCCCCGCACCCAGGTGGTCTGAGCCAAATGTAAATGTGCTTTTGTACTCTGCACTCATATGTGTAACAGACGTTCCAAATTTGGTTGAATTACAATCGATTTTCCGCCCATACACACCCGCACACCCACACACGCACGCACGCACGCACGCACGCACGCACGCACGCACGCACGCACGCACGCACCCACGCACCCACGCACCCTCGCACGCACGCACGCACGAAATAAATTTAACACTTCCGACTTTTGATAGAGGGAATAATACGTGATCACACAACCTCAAAGGGGTTGAACCTACTTAAACAAATGTTGGAGCAATAAGGATAATAATGCACACTTAATTCTGATTAACACGATTAGTGTCATGATGTCATAATTACCAGATTAATGCAACAATTGGTCTTTACAGGAATATGTTACTTATTCAAGATCTCCCGTGTCCTTGACGCTATGAACTTTGATCATAACAAGATGACACGGACGTGTATTTAACAACTGAACTTAATTATTTTTAACTGATTTGACTAAATGCATTGTCTAAGAGACTGTCTATTGAATAAACCACTAACAAAACAAAATTTTGCTCATTGATCCTCCATTTAGTAGATGCGTTACAATCGATCTGCCGCCAAGCACAAATACACACACGCACTGGCGCACAAGCACACACACGTACCCACGCAGGCACCAGCGCACGCGCGCACGTACGCTCGTACGCACGCACGCATGCAAGTACGTACGTACTCACGAAACACGCCATACTCTCCACGTCTCTCTCGGCGTCTCTCTCCCCGTCTCTCTTCCTCGCTCTCTCGCCCCTTCTCTCCCGGATAGTGACAAGAGGAATGGCAGTCCCAAGCTCCGACCTCCTTCCCGTGGACAGCGGAGATGAGATCGGCGTGCCGACCACTGGGGAGAGTCCAGCCTCCCGGCTACTTAGAACTCAGGCACACTTCCATGTCGGAAATGTTCGGCCGAAACTACGCGTCTCCTAGGAGACGGTTGACCCCTCCAGTCAGCAAACGTGTGTGGGGAGACACAACCTCGCTTCCAAGGGATGGCGTCGCAAGCCCTGAGACCTGGACAGATACCTGAGAGTCGTCCCGGAGGGCTCAAGGGACTAGAAGGAGAGAACAGCTTGCACGACGACTGGCCACCCGGTCCCCTCCTCGGACGGGGACAGGTGCCGCCCGGCCACATCAATTATTTTGCAATGAGATATCAGCAATAACATGTCAAAATGGATAGAAAATAATCCTGGTCAATATATCATGATGCACGAGTGCTGACATTGAATATTTTGATAATAATTTGAGGTAAAGGTGTTGCCGTCTCGAGGTACAATAATCCCAATTCAAATTATGGATGACAGAAGAGCTTGATCTTTTTAAACGAATCTGACGCACAATTGTTGGTGATCCCTGACCTCCATAACTATAAATTCCAGTACACTATACAGGTAAGCTGTTGAATATTGTGAAACTAATTTGACTGGGTAATGTTGCTGCTGATGGCAACAAAAGCGCCAAGTCAAATTAGCTTCAAAATATTCAACAGCATGTCAATTAAATAGTAGGCCTACAATGATGAGCGACGCGCGGATTGAATGAAATTTCAATTTCCCTTTCTCCGAGATCTAACAATACTCACCATTCTATTACTTCTGATACAGCTAGCCAGGATAGCTGGGCCCTAGGACTATAGAATTAGTAAGATTTACCGACTCCTGGAACCGGGTACTCGGCTCACAACTACCGAGTACCCGTTTGCCATGAAGCTCATATTGTTTGCATAGCCACCAAACAAGAGATACCAATGGCTTGCCTCCGTGGGGCTGGGAGGCTGGGTCCGTAATAGAATGGTGAGTATTGTTAGATCTCTGAGAAAGGGAAATTGAAATTTCCTTCATTCTCCTTCAATCAACACTCACCATTCTATTACTTCTGATATACACCAGATTTAGACAGTAAACTGATGGGAAGGGGCAAGCCATGAATTGCTACTTTTGCCCCTTGGAGAAAGAGCTAGACTTAAACTTGATTAATGGAGACCTAAAAGGACCATCAAGTTAACGGAACCGAATCACATTCGCATCACTGCCCCCACCCCCCTTTCGCCTAAGAAAAGTTAGAGAACTCACGAACATGCATCTCGCCTGAAACACAAATATGCCAAGAGGGTTAACTGCTTGAAAGAGGACTCACAGTGCCATTGTGCAACAGCCATGCTGTCCTCTAACGGAACACCATTGTAAAGGGCGGTCGAGGCGGCTATTCCTCTAACATCATGTGCCCTTGCGCATTGCACCTGGTGCCCAGTCACAATCTCATGGGTAGTCTGAATGCATTCTACTACTCAACGAGAGATATAATCCATGGATGCGGCGCCATGTGGCTTCTTATAGCAGATCCACAGATGTCTATCATTCGACCACAACGAGTCTGTCCGTTTTTTGTACTTAGTCAAAGCACAGACTGGGCACCAGACACCGGCATCACGATCAAGCCTAGTTAGTTTCGGTGTAATGATCAGTTTGCCGGGATATCTCAAAGATTGATTCTTTGACATAAACTCTGCTCTTGGCAGTAGACGCAGACCCTCTCCGGAGACAATAAATCGGTCCCTCTCTGCTGAAAGTGCATGGATCTCACTGCACCTTCTAGCTGAGGAAGCTGCCATATAGAAAGACCGCCTTTATAGTCAAATGCTTTAGACTAGCCGAACGCAACGGTTCGAAAGTGTGCTTGGCCAGTACATTAAGCACTAAAGATAGACTCCAGGCTGGAATGACTACCAGTTGTCTCGGTCGGAGATTGCTCATTCCCTTCACCATCACATTCAACTGGGCCACCTCTGGACTATCCCTGTTGGCTAGAAAAGGGATAACTGATGCCAAAGCCGACTTGTATACAGCAATTGTGACAGGAGCTAGTCCTGAAAAGAACAGCTCACAGAGAAAGTCTGCTATTTGCTGAATAGTGGATTGAAAGGTATCAATACCCTTTTCTTCATACCAGTCTGCAAATCTGTTAACCTTGTTGTTATATGACTTGAAGGTTGACCTCCTTCTCGCAGCTGCGATGAAATCTGCAGCTTGTCGAGAAAAGTCTTCCGACGTGGAATGTTGTTTGATCACATCCACGCAGTCAATTTGAACATTTCGGGACGCTCGTGTAGGAAGCGTCCTTTGGACTGGGAGATTATGTTCGGAATCTCAGGTAACTGCACTGGATTCTCCACCAGCAGATCTAGAAGATCCGTGAACCATGCCCTGCTGGGCCAAAATGGCGCTATTAGCAGGACCGGGCACGGTTCCTCCCTGATCTTCCCCAATATCTTCAGTAGAAGAATGGTGGGTGGGTACGCGTAAGCGTGCATCCCTCTCCAGCTTATCGCCAGAGCGTCTGTGTCGACGGCATTTGGATCTGGAATCGGCGAGACATAAGTCATGATTTGAGCATTTTCCCTTGTGGCGAACAAGTCCACGTTGGGTTTGCCCCAATGCTCTAAGATCCTGTGAAGAACTGGAGGGTTGAGAGACCATTCTGTTGGCATAATTCTCTGTCTGCGAGACAAAGCATCCACCAGAATGTTCAATCACCCAGGAATGTGAGCTGCTTTCAAAACAACCGAGTAATTCCTGCACCATTGAATAAATGTGCCACACTTTGATACATAGTGTGGGTGACTTGGTCCCGCCTTGGCGATTTATGTATGATACTACTGTCGAGTTGTCTGACCGTATCAATATCGCCTTGCCCCTGAGTTTTGGAAGAGACATTTTTCCAATGCCAGTTCCAGTGCCATCATTGCCAACAGATTGATATGCAGCTGGCTCTCCATGTACCGAGTCCATGTGCCCGATACCTGGTGTTCTCCCAGGCAGGCCCCCATCCCTTCAGCGATGCATCCGTGTACACGGACAGCTGGGGTGGGGTAGGTGCAGCGAAACTCCTACTAGGAGATTCTGACGCTTTTTCCTCCATACAAGATGCAACAGTATTGGCTCCAAAACTGACACCAGTTTTGACAGTGGTTCTGTTCTCTGTTTCCACAGAGACATCAGATACAACTGGATAGGCCTTCGCATTAGAGCAGGGTACGGGATTACCTGCTCCATGGAGATCATCATGCCCAGCATCTGAAGAAACCGCCTCGCCTGAATGTGGTTTCCCAATCGAAAACTCTTGAGGATGGCTAACAGAGACACCACTCTGGGCTCTGACGGGTAAACCCTGCCCTCCTCGAGATCGAATCGCATCCCTAAATAAACGAAATGTTGAGTGGGTGTCAACTCGGATTTCTCCTTGTTGACTATCCAGCCTAGATTTGAAAGCAACTTCAGAGTCAGAGCAGTATCCACCTCTAACCTGGCTGATGTGTCTGCTTTGATCAGCCAATCGTCTATGTAGGTGTGAAGCGCCACATTCTCTTTTCTGAGAAACGCTGTCACTGCAAGGACCACTCCGGTGAAAACCCGTTGAGCTGTCGACAGGCCGAATGGGAGGACTATAAACTCCCATACTTGATTCTGAAACACAAATCTCAGAAACCTGTGACAACTCCTGTTCATTGGAATGTGGAAATATGCATCTTTCAGATCGATCGATACACACCACATTCCCTTCCTCAACCCTGCCATTACCGACCTCGGAGTTTCTATCTGAAACCGAGGCGTATGGATAAACCAATTTAATGGCCTGAGATTGAGTACGGGTCTCCATCCCCCTATGCTCTTTGGGACAAGGAACATGTTTGAATAGAAGCCTGGAATGTTCCGGTTTGCTAGTTTTATTGCTCCCTTCAGAAGCAAACCTGACACTTCGTTTTGAATGGTTTCTAACTTGTCTGGCTCCCTTGGTACGGGTGTCCAGACAGGTGCCAAAGACAGATTCTGTGGTGGAAAATCCCACCACTCCGGCATGTACCCCTGAGATAACCATCCCAGGACCAGACTGTCTGACGTCACACCTCGCCAAGCCTCGACGAAACGCATGAGCCTGCCACCCACTATAGACACATCGACGCCTAATGGGGGTGTCTGGCTCGCGATCCACTAACCCCCCCCCGCCCCCCCCCTCTCTTGGCGAGAGAGAGTGAGAACCATTTTGGTCTTGGCTTGGCCGGTCTAACTGGCACTGCTGTTCCTGTCGCACAGATGTGGTCCAGGCAGATACAAAGGGAGCCCTCGTACCCTCAGGTACGATCCGCTCCCTTCTTTCCGCCCTTTGAGGACTTACCCTTCCCCTTCCCCTTGCCCTTCCCGCCTCTCGGGCGATCAGGAGCAACATTGGGGAGGGTAGGGGGCTCCACAACCTTCTTGGCCTTCTTCGCCAGTGGCGGCTGAGAAAACCCAGTAGAAGCAGAAGCAGCACTCGGCCTAGCTTTCGCCTTGCTTTTGTGCTTTTTCTGCTTCTTAGAAGGTTGCCTGGTTAGCGGCTTGGCTACAACCCCTAGTGTGTGCACTTGATGCACTAGCTCTAGTTGAAGATTAACCGCCAACCGATTCTGGGCAATGCTGGCCGTGTCCTCTGAGATGGCCCGCGCTTGGCCACCAAAGATGCGAGGGCCTGTAAGGGGCGTCCCAAGAAGACACTCCCTGACGGCCGTAGCTGGACGCATATGGTCAAGGACCATCTGCCTCCTGAACCCTTGCCAATGCATCCATAGACAGCACCAGGCTGTCATTAATGCACGAAAGCGCCACAGGTGGCACAGGGTGGCCTGCTCCCGCTTCAGCCCACACCGACTGAAGAAGGCGATAAGAGTGGTTGACAGCACTCATTGCTGCCCTCACCCCCTCATCACATAGGGACAGGACTTCATCATGGTGTACCTGAGCTTTGTCCAACAGTACCGGGGTGAGGTCACCCGCGCCAGCACTCTGGACACCCAGTACCCAGCGGTCATCCTCGGTGACAGTCGGGACAATACCATACATATCGTATTCCACCCGTGGAATATGACACCTCGCCAGCACCTCCCTGGAGGCCACAGGAAGCTGGCCCTTGGTCAGGAGTTGTTTGCTATAAATAGCATCCAGTAACTCCATAAACCTTGGATCCAGTCCAATAGACTGGATCCAGGCTGCGGGTAAGATCCTCGTCCTAATCGAGGCAACCGATGGACGGGGTGCATCCTCCTCGGCCGTAGTCGAAACCACAGATGGGTCTACTTTGGCTAGCCAAGCCAGAGCCTCAGACCAATCTGTCTCCGAGGAGGACACTCCCGTGAACACGTCACCCGTTGACATGTTCACAACCCTACCAGCAACGGCCGCCCGGCTAGGAGCCATTGCTGATACGCCAGGAACTCCGGTACTGTACGGTTCCACAACCACCCCATGGAACACACCAGTCCATGGCGTAGGCCTGCACGGAAACCCAGGCGGACCCGTAGTGGTTGAAGAACCGTGACCAAACACGGGCGCCAATGGCACCCCATACCCGGACCAGGCGAGATAGGTGAGTACCACGCCTGGCCAACCGCATCTGTCACCGTGTTGGTTGGCGGAAAACCAACCATCACAGGACCGGTGCCCAGTACCGGAGTGGCCTCAACCACGGGCGGAGCCACTGCGCTCGCTTGCACCAAGCCAGACAGATGGAAGACGGTTCCGTCTAGGATCGACCTCCATGCTCTCCACTTGTGGCATCACAGGCCGCAGCAATCTCTCCTCCTCAGCTTCCTCATCTTCAGAGCCTGAAGAGTCGTCACTAGAAGAGGAAACTGTGGAGCCATCCTGGCGGACGGCTCCCATGCCTGACGGACTGGCCACCGCTACTGGACCACCCGGAGTTAGCCACAGAAAGACAGAGCCCATCAGGCCGAAGCCCGATGGGACTGCCAGGGGGCCATATGAGACGGCTCCCTCGGTGGCCAGTCCAGAACCATGTCCAAGGACAGGGTCCGAATCAAACATGGGGAGAGACTGCCATACAACTTTTGGCAGCAGGGACGACACCAGCGTGGGCAGAACGCTATGCAAGGAGCCTTGCATAGCAGGACCAACCCACGCTGGCGGTGCCATATCCGCCACCTCCGGTGGCAGATGTGGAACGCCCCAAGGCCCGAAACGGACGCTCCATGATTTACTTTCGGACTGCCTGACCCCGCGTCAGACCCTGCCAAGTCCCTCTGGGCAAAAAACTTAAGCATCATATCGACCGACCATACTACGCAAACGTCAGACCTACTGTCAAGATTACACTTAGTACAGCGGAAACAGACATGGCCCTTGAATAGAACCCTCATGAATGTGTGGCACACGTCACATGATGGCGGGGCTGGCTTGGCCTATAAATAAGCACAAACCTACAATAAGCAAGCGGAACGAAACAGGAATGGAAGGCAGACAATTAATTTTCAAATATGTTTACCATAAATTAACTGTTAACCCTCCCGCACCCCACCCCGCAACGTTACAGCAAAGATCGCATTGATTATGACGACAAGAAGCGGGCAATAATACACCCATACACTGATCCTCAAGGATGTATAACGGAACCAGGAATCATATCGCATAGCATTCGGGCTGTATTTACTAATAAATAAAAATTATACTCCTAACGAAGGCCAAAACGATATGTGAAGAAACAACAAAATGTAAACAAACTGCTGTAGCACACGGTAAAACCGCAGACCACACATCTAAATCAAGAATTTTGAAACCACTGATCATTGCAAACAGATCGTGACAACACGCAAAACATCTAAAGTTTTTCTGGTACCAATAACAGTATGCAGCACCTAGAATCAGATGCGCGAATTAATGAAACATTTTCTTCACATAAACATCCGAGTAACGTGTGACGTCACCCGCTCGGATCTTACGGAGAACGACGTCAGCCGATTTTCGTGTTAAAAACACCGTCAAGCCAACACCTAATTTCATATCTGCTGATAGCCTGTTGGGGCTTAAAGGAAGGCGATCATCTGGCATATTTCGTTGTTAACACACGTCCCAGATTCTTTGGGGTTAGAAATTGGAACGTGCGACACAGACGAAATTTTGAAGACCTAAGTCTTTTAACTATGGAATAACATGGAAATATACAACCTGATTATCATCGGCAGCATCCATGGCAATCCAATATATCCTTAGAGCGCGCACAAAGCTATCACAATTACACAGAAAAAAGACTTAATATAATCTCAAGACTTCCAACTGCAAAAAAGCATGTGTCTCTTGTTGCTATGCAAACAAGAATGAGCTTCATGGCAAACGGGTACTCGGCAGTTGGGAGCCGAGTACCCGATTCCAGGAGTCGGTAAAGCTTACTAAGTCTATAGTCCTAGGGCCCAGCTATCTAGGCTAGCTGTATCAGAAGTAATAGAATGGTGAGTATTGATCGAAGGAGAAAGAAATTATACGGAGTGAACAGTGTGATAGAAACTGGTTAAGACAGACATCTCGTTCAGAAATCTGTTCTAGGAAAGGAGTTCTCTATGTAGTGACTGGTGTGTTTGCCCTGATTGGCCTGTATACTGTATGGCAGGATGGATGACCACCCATTCGCAGGGAGTACAACATCCATATATTATCATACAGAAACTGAGAATTGTTCGATTGTTCAGAACCACGGATTTGGATATACTGGGTAGATGGCTCATATACGTACTATGGGGCTATTTGTCACGACCGCCGGTGACGCGAGTTCAGTAAAGCGCATGACCGGGTATTAGCTGACTGGCTGACTCAGACGATCAATTGCGTATATCGCCCTAAAAATGGCAAAATTATCTATTGGTAATATGAAGAGAAATTAAACGGACGCAAATTTACATATTTTATCAGAAATAAGATTTCATTGGCTATATTAATCTGATACTTTATTCGACTAAGTAATAGGTTTAGTAACCGAACATATTATTTTGGAGACTATACATTGGGTGAGAAAATTCCAAACTCTGAAATGCCGCATTTGAGAGAGGCATGAACAATCTAGCAAGTATATACTAAATCTATGTTCACCACGCCCTCAAATGTCAACGTTAGAGTTGACAACTTTTACGGATGAGTGCGCGTGTCACGCAAAGCAGAGATTTCCGGCCGTATTTTCTCGGCTGATCTCGTTTATAAGAGATTATCATAATTCAACTAAAATCTATTTCTTTAATAATTTGCGGTCTGATAACGGGAATGATTAGCCAAATCGGGACCAGTAAATGACGCCTATCTGGCTATACTACTCCGGCGGATGACAATACGAACTAGCAGGCGGAGGAAAACGTCTGACACGCACGCATGCACCGGGCCACTGGGAGTACCCCTATAATAAGCAGGTTTCTCATATTTAGCAGGACATACGCCTTAAAGTTCTCATCTATTCATATAATATACATATCCTAGCTAAATTTTGGACTATTTGTTACTTTATGGACACTTTAACGTTGGCGATATGAGCATAATTAGCTCGTTCTGCAAGTATAATGAGCATAATTAGTGAGACAGAGCATGTGAGACGACGACAGTAGCCGGAACAGTGGCCAGACGTGAACACCATCCTGCCATACAATTGTCACTAGCTAATTATTTGATAACCATTTGGCTGAAAATCGTTGACGCAACAACTTTCGATCAAATTCTCCTCAAAATAATAAACAGGCAATCAATGTTGCAAGACGTGGTGAAGATATTTCGAGAAACTTTATTGGGAGTCATTTCTGATTAAGGCAGCAACAGTGTTGTCAAATTTATCACAGAATATTCAGCAGGTTTTCTGTTTGGTTAGCTAACAAGTGCATGCCAATCTAGTTAGGCCTATATGATATACGGAATCGAGACCCAGTCACAGATATGCTGGAACAATCTGTTCATTTCATCGTCAATCAGGATGTAAGCGTAGTATTCTATTCACGGTAGTCAGAGGCGATCGTGTACGTGCTGGTTGAGTGCGGGATCCTTATTTCATACTGGAATACACATATGATATATGGCTAACTAATTGTGTAAGTAGCTTGTCAAGCTAACAAAACAGAAAGCACGCTGATTATTCTGAGAAGAATTAGACAACGATGTTGCTGCCTTAGTAAGCAATGACTGTCAATATTGTTGCTCGAAATACCTTCAGCAAGTCTTGCAACACTGATTGCCCTGCTACTTATTTTGGGAACAATTGTGATGACAACAGGGGCGACAACTTCTTCACAGTAACGTTGAGCCGTTAAATTTCCGCATAAAAGGGATGACAACAGGGGCGACAACTTCTTCACAGTAACGTTGAGGCGTTAAATTTCCGCGAATCACAATAAGATCTGTTTTGCCATTTTCATGGATTCCAGCCCACACCATGACACTGCCGCCACCGAATCTGTCGTGCTGAATGATGTTGGCTGCATCATAGCGTTCTCCTAAACGTCGCCAAACCCGTTGCCTACCATCTGCCACATCCACACAAAACCTCGACTCATCACTGAACAAAACGTGGCTCCATTGTTGAGCACGCCATCGCTGATGAGTTCTTGCCCATGCAAACCGATTCTCGATGTGACGCTCTGTAAGCGGAATAGCAACACTTGGACGACGGTCATGCAGTCCAGCATCATGGAGACTGTTTCGCACACTGTAGTGCCGGTAGCGGTGTGCAAATTACGGGACAGCCGCGGCGCAGTCTCAAACCTGTGACGTCGTGATGACGTCACAAAGTAGCGGTCTTCTAGTGGTATTGTTACTCTCTGTCTGCCAGATCGTTGTCGGTCATTAACATGTCCAGTTTCCTGCTCACGTTGGCGGAGACGGGAAATGGTTGAGGCGTGAACATTAAAATGTCGAGCAAGAGCGCGAACGCTCTGCCCAGAAGCGAGTCTTCCCATTGCTTCATGGCGCTGATTTTCGGGTAGCCCTGGGCGGCGGCCCATGTTCGGGAGTGTAAACTTTTAAGCGGTTTCTGTTAACGTTCGTTATCTGCTTTTGCAATAGGGTGAATTTTTGCCTCGTTACCCGCCATTGTGGGCCAGTGCATGAAAAATGCATTTTCACATGCAGTAAGCGTGCGGACGAGAAATGCAAGAAATGATTTGCATTTCTTCATGCTCAGCGAGACATTACATTGACAAAACAGGCCTGCAAATTTGGTTATAAATGGACGCATAGTTTTAATACAACAAACCAAATTTCAGTTGCTAAACCTTTTTGGCTCAGTATATATATATATATATATATATATATATATATATATATATATATATATATATATATATATATATATATATATATATATAGTTTACATCGTTTTAGCTTTGAATGCAACTGATTCCACTAGAGCTGCGCGGTGAAACAACCGTGATGGAAAACATTATTGTACACTCACCCAATCAGCGCCAGGGTGAATTACTCGCCATTTTGTTATCATGTCATTCAGGCGAGGTGGCACGTGAGTACTTGACCCTGGCGCTGATAGTTTGATTGTAAATTAATGATTCAAGAATTGTTTCGGTCAACGCAAACTGCCAGAAACAAATGTTTTTAACCGAAACATTTCGAAAATATCAAACAGGTAATATTTTCAGGTTTGATTTCCGAAACATCTTACTGTGAAACATTTCAGCCACACATTCAACGCACACTACGAACATTTGGGTAAAACATTTGTTTCTAGAAAATGTTTTGGAACAAATGTTGGTAGTGTGCATTTATAATTAAGCATATTACTAAACTCAGCTGAGTTCACGGATTGGTTAATCTGCCAGTCGTGTGGTTGATTGGATCATAGAGATATCTTTTTCCTTCGATCAATACTTACCATTACATTACTTATTGATAATGCAGCTACTCTGACGCTGTGCTCTAGGAATCTAGATTCAGAAAGCTCTACCGTCTCCTGGAACCGGGTACCTGGTTCCCAACAACCGGGTACCCACCTGCCAGAGCCGCCAATTCTTGTTTGCATAGCAACAAGAGAATACATGCTTTTTTGTCTTGGAGAAATCTTAGAGTTTTCATTGTGTTTTTCCCCTGTGCTTCCTGCCGTTGGATTACTGGATTAACTGTGGAAGGAGCAACTGAACCTCAGGTAGTATTCTTTCATTTTATTTCTCTAGTTATATGGAGACTTGTGTCTCTGAAATTTCGTATGTGTTGCATGTCCCATTTTCTGACCCCGGAACTGGGGCGTGTGGTTACAACGAAATATGCCAGATAAGATCGCCTCCTTTAAATCCCAAAGGCGATCGGGCAGTCATATGAAACTTGGGCGTTTGTCTACAGTTTTTTAACACTAAAATCGGCTTACATCGTTCAACCGTGTGGTCCGAGCGGGTGACGTCACACCCTTTTATTACTCGGATTATTTGGTGAAGGAAATGTTTCATTAATTCGCGCATCTTATTCTTGGTAGCTGCATGCGCTTTTGTATCAGAAACTTTAGAATTATGTCCGGTTTTGCGTGTAATCACGATCTGTTTGCATTGATCGATGATTTCAAAATTCTTGATTAAGATGTGTGTCCTGCGGCTTTACCGTGTTCTACAGCAGTAGTGTTACTTCATTTTCTTGCTCCTTCTCGTATCGTTTGGCGTTCGTTTGAGTAGTATAATTTTGAAATTAATTCTTAAATATACCACGAATGTACCCTATACGATTCCTGGTTCCGCGTTATACATCCTGGAAGATCAATTTATGGGTGTATTATTGGAGCGCTTCGTTCTTGTCGCCAGTTTACACGATCTTGGTTGTAACGTTGCGGGTGTTGGGTGTCAGAGGGTTAACTTATGATTTATTGTCAAAATATTTGAAAATTATTCGTCTGCCGTCCATTTCTGTTTCGTTCTGCTTGCTTATTTCGGATTTTGTGCTTGTTTTCAGGCCAAGCCTACCCCGCCATCATGTCCGGAGTGTCATACATTTGTAAAGGTCGCATTCAAGGACCATGTCTGTTATCATCGTGCCAAGTGTAACGTTGGTGGTAGATGTAGTGTCTGTGCAATGTGGCGCACGTCGAATTGTTGGTCGAGTTCCTTGCCCAGAAGGAGGTGGCGTGGTCTGATGCGGGGTCAGGCGGACCGAAAAGAAATCTAGGAGCATCCGTTTTGGCGCCTGGGTGTGCTCCTTATTCGCAGTTGGAGGGTTCCGAGATGGCACCCCCAGCGTGGTTTGGGCCCCCTATGCAATGTTTCTTGCATAGCGTCATACCCACGCTGGTGTCGTCTCTGATACCAAAGACTGTGGTGCAACCTCTCTCCATCTTGGACAGGTTTCTGGACTTGTTTCCGAGGGGACATCTTGTATGGTTTACTGGTGGCCCCGTTGGGCTCCGGCTTGGCGGGTACTGCTTCTCTGCGGCCACCTCCAGGTGGTCCAGTAATTGTAGCCGGTCCGTCGGGTATGGGAGCCGTCCGTCAAGAAGGTTCCAGTGTCTCTTCGTCCTGTGACGACTCTTAGGTGTCTGATGATAAGGAGACCAAAGAGGAGACGCTGTTGCGGCCTGAGATACCATGGGTGGAGCACATGGAGGTCGATTCTGTCCTGAACGGAACCGCCCTCCATTTGTCTGGCTTGGCGCAAGCCATGGCAGCCGTTCTGCCCATAGTTGAGGTCACATCAGTACCAAGCACCCGTCCAGTGCTGGTTGGTTTGCCACCAACCGACAAGTTGATGGGTGTGGCTGGCCAGGCATGGTACTCACCTATCTCGCCTGCTCCAGCGGCCACACGCGTGTTGCCATTGGCGCCCATGTATGGCCACGGTTCTGTAACCGCTATGGGTCCGCATGGTTTTCCGTGCAGGCCTACTCCATGGAACAGTGTGTTTCATGGGTCGGCGGACCGGTGTTGTTGGCTATCCAGCAGTGGCTCCTTGCCGAGAGGCCACTGCTGGTAGACCCATGAACACATCAACGGGTCATGTGCTCACGGGGGTGTCTTCCTCATAGGTGGACTGGTCTGATGATCTGGCTTGGCTAGCCAGGGTGGACCCGTCCATGGTCTCGGCCACAGCTGAGGATGACATGCCCCATCCATCGGTTGTGTCGATTCGGATGGGGTCTTGCCCGTGGCTCGGATCCAGTCCATTGGACTGGATCCAAAGTTCAAGGAGTTGCTTGAGGCTATATATGCCAAACAACTCACGTCTAAGAGTCAGCTCCCTGCGGCCTTTAGGGAGGTGCGGGCAAGGTGCCGTATCCACAGGGGGGAGTACGAGCGGTATGGTGTGGTCCCAAGAGTTTTCGATTGGGAAACCACATTCAGGCGAGGAGGTTTCTTCAGATGATGGGCATGATGGTCTCCAGCGAGCAGGTACTCCTGTAAGCTGCTCTAATGCGAAGACCTATCCAGTTGTATCTGATGTTTATGTGGAAGCAGAGAACAGAATGCGCCTTAAAGCTGGTACCAGTTTTGGAGCCAATAATGTCGCATCTTGTATGGTGGAAGGAGCGTCAGAATCCCCTAGTAGGAGTTTCTCTTCACCTACCCCACCCCCAGCTGTCCGTGTACACGGATGCATCGCTGGAGGGGTGGGAGGCATGCTTGGGAGAACATCAGGTTTCGGGCATATGGACTCTCCAAGAGAGTCAGCTGCATATCAATATGTTGGAAATGATGGCAGTGGAACTAGCACTGGAAAAGTTTCTTCCAGAAATCAGGCAGGGGCAAGATGATATTGATACGGTCGGAAAATTCGACAGTAATATCATACATAAATCGCCAATGAGGGACCCGGTCATGCACACTGTGTATGAAGATGTGGCACTTGATGCAATGGTGCAGGAATTACTCAGTTGTTTTGAAAGCAGCTCACATTCCTTGAACATTCTGACGCAGACAAATCTGCCAACACAATGGTCTCTCAACCCTCCAGTTCCACAAAGGATCTTCGAGTATTGGGACAAACCAGACGTGGACTTGTTCGTCACAAAGGAAAATGCTCAAATCATGACTTATGTCTTGCCAATTCCGGATCCAAATGCCGTCGATACAGACACTCTGGCAATAAACTGGAGAGGGATGCATGCATACGCATACGCGCCCACCATTCTTCTGCTGAAGATCTTGGTGAAGATCAGGGAGGAGCCGTGCCTGGTCCTGCTAATAGCGCCATATTGGTCCAGCAGGGCGTCGTTCACGGATCTCCTGGATCTGCTGGTGGACAATCCAGTGCAGCTGCCTGAGATTCCGAACATAATCTGCCAGGCCATGGTCCGCTTCCTACATCAGCGGCCCGAGATGTTCAAATTCACTGTGTGGATGTTATTACACAAAGTTCCACGTTGGAAAGCTTTTCATCATCATCATCATCATCATGCACTATTACAGCTATCGTGACTACTGCTTCCTTCAATCTGACGCACCTCAACAAGTGCTACTACTAAATAGCAACCTATGGGTTGAGCTGGGGTAATTAGCATGCATGACCCCCATCCACGTTCCTTCTCCCCCCTCCCCCACCCCCAATACTAATCTCAATAACTAAAAGGAAAAACAAACAGAGATGTATTGTTGTATCATTTGTTCTTTTTTTCTATGTCTACTTAGCTCAATACGTATCTGTACATTCACAAGTATATCTCACATTCTATGTTAAGCTGTGTGTGTAATTGTTTATGTATGTTTAATGTTAGGTGTCCGCCACCACTATAGACAATGCCTTCGGCGGACAATCTGTATTGAAAATATGTAAATTGGTATCCAAGAAGCAAATAAATAATATTGAATCTTGAATCTTGAATCATATATTAACGTTGTTGTAAAAGGTTTCTGTGACGCTTATACTTGACTCAGACGAAATAGTGGCTTCAAAGAACGAAAAATAAAATCCAAAATCCATTTAAACAGGACAATAATAAGCAGATTGCTTATGTCCTGCAACTATGATGATGATGAACAATAGTAACAATCTAACACCCCCCCCCCCACCCCCCACTTCCCTCACCCACTGCACACGAAGTTTTGGTGGGTTGGATTACTGGAATCACCCCCATATGTCTAGCTGCGAAACGTACCGCTATGCTATCACTACGCTAAGCCTAGGGATATGAGTCCCGCAATAGCAAAAGCTGCAATTAAATCAGATTTTCCTCTCGCGTCTACAGTTTTGGATTTACAGCGCCCAAAATTCACACACATATAACTTATGGAAAAATATCAAATTTCAAAATACTTCTTATGGTTTTTAATACACTAGCATAAACATCGCGATATCCGGGGTTTTTCGATATGATTCCAGTTCAGGAGCTATCACGCCACAGATGGCACTATGATTATGGTATATTCACTGCGTTATTTGGCGGACTAGGTCACACGCTCCATATATGGGCAAGTTGGCTGGTCGACCTGACTCTCACACTGGTACGCGCAGTGACATTACATTATTGTCGTTTGTTTGTTTGCATAATTTTACTATCACTGTAGTATTTTGTCGCGTCACTGCGCGTGTCAGGTCGACCTGCCCCTTGCCCATATATGGAACGTGTAACATAGTCCGCCAAATAAGACAGTGAATATCCCATAATTCATAGCGGCATCTATGGCATGATATCTCCCGAATTGGAATCATGTCGGAAAACCGTAGAAGGCGAAGTTTATGCCAGTGTAACATAAAGTGTGCGACAATGTGTGCGAAACATTTTGAAATAAATTTGATATTTTTTTATCTGGAGCTCCATAAGGTACATATGTGTGAAATTTTGGCGCTGTAAGTGCAAAACTGTAGACGCGAGAAGAAACTCTGATTTAATTGCAGTTTTTTACTATGGCTGGACCCGTATACCTAGGCTTAGCGTAACCTAGTGAGGCTTCCACTAAAAGGAATAACGAATAATGAATACAGAATAATGAATAAAGGATAACGAATAAAGAACAACGAATAAATAATAACGAATAAAGAATAACGAATAAAGAATAACGAATAGCACAGAATAACAGCCATTTTATATGGAATAACTCGGAATAACAGACATATTATATGGAATAACATATTATGACATCCATTCTATATGGAATAACACGGAATAACAGCCATAGTAAATGGAATAACATGGAATAACAGCCATTTTGTATGGAATAACATGGAATAACAACCATAGTAAATGGAATAACATGGAATAACAACCATTTTAAAAGGAATAACATGGAATAACAGCCATTTATATGGAATAACACGGAATAACAGGCACAGTAAATGGTATAACATGGAATAACAGACATTTTATAAGGAAAAACACGGAACAACAGCCATTTTATATGAAATAGCACGGAATAACGGCCATATTAAATGGAATAACATGGAATAACAGCCATTTTATAAGGAATAACACGGAATAACAGCCATTTTAAATGGAATAACACGGAATTACGGCCATATTAAATGGAATAACATGGAATAGCAGCCATTTTATAAGGAATAACACGGAATAACAGCCATTTTAAATGGAATAACACGGAATAACAGCCATTTTATATGGAATAACTCGGATAAACGGCCATAGTAAAGGGAATAACAGCCATTTCTTCGGTTTGAGCTTGAGATTTGCGGTCTGAAAATGCACTAGTACCTTATCCAAGTTGGACAATATTTGCTCAAACGATGAGACAAAAACGATAACGTCGTCTATGTAAGCATAACATAAGCAGATTTCCCATTGCAGGGTAGTTAATACCTGTTCAATGAGATGCCCGAATGTTCCAGGAGCGTTGCACAAACCATAAGGCATTTTGTGGAACTGGAAAAGATCGTCTCTGCAGATGAATGCGGACTTCTCATGATCAGCCTCATCCATGGCCACTTGCCAGTAACCATTCGCCAGGTCAAGAGTACAAAACCATTTTGCTCCGGACAACGAATCTAGTGCCTGATCTATCCTGGGTAATGGATACGCGTCCTTGACGCTTAGATCATTAATGCGGCGGTAGTCAATACAAAACCACAAAGATCCGTCCTTGCCAGCAAGAATGATAGGACTGGCCCATGGTGATGCAGAGGGCTCAATGATACATGTTCGTAACATGTCATTTACTTGCTGGTGTGCTTCTGCTTCTTTGTGTATTGGAAGACGACGTACTGGCTGACGGACTGGTCGATTGTTCCCGGTGTCGATGGAGTGCTGCACCAGATAGGTTTCTCCCAGGCCCATGTCTCCTGAGGAAAACTATCCTGGTTCTTACATAAGAGACGCCGTACATCATGTTTGTGAGATTTCGTTAATCCAACTGTAGCACGCAAATATAGGTCATGCAGATGTTCTGGTAAGTTATAATCAGAATGTTCTGCTGGTGGGGGGGGGGGGTGTTTGCATCAATATCACATCCACCAAATGGCCACAGCGAATGCCTGGGACAAGCGTTATAGGTTCAGCTGTACGATTGAATACCCTGAAAGGTATTTATTCCTTGTTGGTGGTGTCGACTATCATTTGTGGACTAGTGCATTGAAAGGCTAGCATATATTCAGGGTCGGGTTCCAACATTGCTGTGGGTGTTGTTTCCTAACTGTTGTGCGATGACCCAGAGAATCTCCTCCTGTGGCTGTAGAAGCCAAAATCACCGCACAAGTGTCGAACAGTGATGATTCTGTATTCTAGTTCCTGTTGCCTGCAGTGTATTATGGCTTCACTGGCGCTGAGAAAGTCAGAACCTAATAGGGCATCATTTTGGATAGAGGCAACTACAACTCACTGAATGAATTGCATTTCCTGTCTGTATTATGATGTTTACTGTACCAGCTACCGGAATATTAGCACTGGTGGATGTTTGTAAAAATATGTTAGTTGGCCTAAGGGGTAGCTTTTTATGAGGTGGGATGCTCACATACAAGCGCTGGTTGAATACGGAGATGGAAGTTCCAGTGTCTAGAGTAGCACTGGTGGAAATACCACCAAATAAACAAACACACTTATATATTACTTTGCGGTGTGCCTGTGGAAGAGTTTCTAAGGTTATTTTCTGTTGATCTTCCTTGGATGCGGTGCGGCCTTATATGTAGACAGCCTGTTTTTCAATAGCTTCCGTGAGTGCGGTGGGTGGCTGAGTGTGGAAGGGACCAACCTGTCGTCGCTGCTGCTTGTTCTGCTTAGGCGATGACAGAGTTAGGGTAGCAATGATGCTGGTTCGGTCTCTGGTAGTGTGTATTGAGTTCATGTAGACAGCTGGTAGGATCGGACTGGTGGTGCGGTTGCAGTGTGCAACCTGCTCCATCCATTTAAGATATTGCATCATCATGTGCTTAGTAGATTCACAGAAGAAAAAATGTCTATGCCATTGTCTGTCTCGATATTTTCAGCGATGTCTTTTACGGATCCATGATAGTGAATGCTGGGAGTTATCCTTATCACTACCACTGTTGCTGGATGCTGTGATGGTGGTGGGTTATGTATTGCATACCACCAGAGAACAAAGCGTGTTAAGTGTCTTGGTGGTGGGTTGTGGTGCTTGAATAAACGTTGTTTCAGCGGAGTTGCTACAACCAACCACTGCCATTTTACAAAGGAAAGAGGGTTTAGTAGGTGCAGTTAATGTGGGGGACACAGTTTACCGCAGACGGGGTATGTGTCCATATTGTGGACGCAGTGTGCATTGTTGGTACCGACTTATGTGAAACCATAGTTAATATCATGTGTTTTGTTGCGGAGGTAGTGTTAATGGTTGTAGTTGGTGGAGCTACCTGGCGTTATTGTCCGTGGACCGCAGTTGAGTCGGGTCGCAGGAGTGGGCACTTAAGTGACTCCTTATTCAGTGCCCATTCTAGTCTGACGGGTGCTCCGGCTGTGGGGTGTTATGGTCAGTGACGGTTATGGTGGAAGGTCGGTTTGGACACCGTTCTCTCCAATGGCCGAGTTGACCACATCCAAAACATGCGTTAGGTTGCCCCATCAGTCTCATTCCTCTCGCTGTCCCTGGGTGGGGGGGGGGTGCCAGGGCCCTTGGCAACCATCATCGGTCGCTGGGTCTTAGTCGATTTCATCCTCAATCTGAGCGAGAGAGAGTCATATGTATGTACATGTTCGGTCCAGTGGTAGCCGGCAAAACCACGATTTTTAAGAGGTGTAGGCGACGGAAGAGGTCGCGGCGGTGGGCAGCAGTGTTTTCAGCCGTGGGAGCGATAATAGCGAAGTGACAACAGTAGATGACCTCAAGAATCGTGGGAACACCTAGACTTTCGAAACATAACATTTTCTTTTGTTTAGCGACTTGGTTACAGAACTAAACACAATAACTTTCAACAATGGTTGTTAACTGCGTGCATACGCACATTCCAATCAATCACAACAGTGTAATGTAATGCGTTATGACAATGCTATCTGACATCGATGAAGATGTAGCCAGTTGACAGGATCACCTAGACCAAAATGTAATATCGTATGGCAATGCTGTATGATGTCAATGAAAATGTAACCGGTTGACAGGATCACCTAGACCATAATGTAATATCGTATAACAATGCTGTCTGATGTCGATGAACATGTAGCCAGTTGACAGGATCACCTAGACCACAATGTAATACAGTATGACAATGCTGTGTGATGTCGATGAACATATAGCCGGTTGACAGGATCCTGTAGACCATAATCTAGCACATTATGACAATGGTCACCTCACCTCAAAAACAGAGAATTGGCCATAAATTTAGCTTATTACAATGGAATGAACAGTTTCAAGAACAATCCTGGTCAACTCTTACTGAAGATGTGGAGACGTTACCACTGGTTATACACTGACAAACATATGTTCTCATTTCAGTGCTTACGAAGGTGGCACGTCAATAATTGATAAGGCATCTATGACAGCTCTTTATAAATGAATGTCAACCAAATGCTACCTACCATACAGATGTTCACATCAGATGAACTGGCATTATCCAAATCCAAGATGGCGACTGGTAATCAAATATGGCGATGGCTACACAAAGATGGCGACTCATGTTCCAAGATGATGGCTCGTAACTCAAGATGGGAGACTGGAGACCCAAGATGGAAATAGTCGATTTAAGACAGTAACAGTCAATTCAAATCCTAGACTGAGATGCAATCAGGAAGTCAAAATATGTACCCTTTACTCAGGATTGCCCAAAACTCACAGGACAGCTAAACCCTTGCACTAACATTTGAACCATAATCAGACCAGCAGTTTCTGAGGTATCCATCATTTTCAGAATTCCATAATTTGATTTTTTATCTGGATCATGGCTAAAGTCTGGAAATCCTGTTTCATAGCAAGATCCTTTGTACTGTTAAAATTTGAGTCAAATCAGATCAGTAGCTTTTTAAGATACAGATCTAGACACGCACGCAGGCACACACGCAAACACACATGCACTGGCACCCACATGCACATGCACGTATATGCACACAGATCAAGATTAATTAAAATTAATGTTAGTTTTCATTCCCATGGTAAATTTTCCAAAAATATTCTCCAGGTCAACAAATGAACCTTTCTCAAGATCACTGCAAAAGCCATGTTAGGTGAGCAACAGTGTGTGATTAAGCCACATGAAGATATATAGTGGTATGACATAAAATTGTATTACAATATATATTTACAAGACTTAGGGATGATGATCCATTAAATGTTCAACATTTTCAATCATTTAGCTGTCTGCCTGTTGAATTAATGCACACTACATTTTCCATGGGCTTTATTTAACCCATTAGTGGTCAAATTTGCTCAAGAAAATTTAAATATCTGCCTATTGACAGAGAATACATTTTTGGAAAATTTATCACAAATGACTGGCTGGCTCGGTTATCGAGCCAGTCATTCCAGTGGTAAATTTTCAAAAAATGTATTCTTTTGTCCTGTAAATGGACATTCCACAAGACCATAACAGAAGCTGTTTTTGGCCGGCTTGACCATTAAAGTGTTAACTCTGGATATTTTGAAAACAATTTGACTGAATGTGGTTTGTGGCTAAGCCACATTTTTCAGTAAACTTGTCAAAAATATATTTGTTTTCACTTGCACAATAGGCAACTAGTATGCACTTACAATACGCTCACCGTGGAAACCAGCAGAAGAATGACTAGCATTATCATTACGAGACTGGCTTTATACCAACAATTGCGCACCAGCGAAGATAATAGTCTGAATTAATGGCACCAGCAAATATCTATCTAAAATGACAGCTACACTCCTAGTTAGTTAATGTCCATAAAGAAACAATTAGTCATAAATTTAGTTAGGATTATACGTATCTTTTATCAATATATGAGAACTTTAATGATCAATATTGTCAAGATATTCAACAAGTTGTTCTGAAATTGAGATGCTGGACTGAATACTGCCTGTCTAACTTCCTACCTACATGTCGGCCAGCCAGTCAGTCCATCCAGCTATGTGTCCTCAAAACCTACACGTAAAGCTTCTCTACATCTATGACAACAACATACATTAAAGCTGCATCTGAGTGAACTCTGAGTTAAGAGTAATACTTGAATGTCCAGCAATATAACAATATAATGGTAAACAATAGCTATTTTCTCACAAGGAATGTCTATTTGCATAACAAAAGCAGACAATTTCCTCCTGGTCTGTAAGAGACATTTTTCGCAATCATTGTATAAGGCATTTTCTCTGGCATGACAATTGAATCGTTAAGAGTCGCAAGGCAATGTTGGATAGTCAGTTACATTGCGAGTACAGTAAAAGTGAATCGCCTCTCAGAAAATAAGTTTTTAACAATTTGTCACAATTTTGCATAATATATAGGTTCAAGTCACGCGTGATCTTCGTCGCCGTGACGATCGAATATTTGGTCCGGATTCCCAATCAGTATTATCATTATCCTGCCTACTTTGCAGACGTCGTCGTTGACGAATTAATCGTCCAGACCATTCCTTGCCGCTCGCTTCAGGCTCATCACGCCTTAATCGGTATACATTCACTGAAAGCGGTGCTGATCAAAGCTTAGTACTTCTACTATTGTATCAAGATTCGTATACAGTCGCTCGCCATTGAACTGTGAAAAAAAAAAATGTGTTTATTTTGACCCTTCACCGATAAATTCCCCATATCGCATTTTCAAGGCATACAGGAAAAGGGGTAAATATTTTTAAATTAATTTAACTGGAAGCGGTTGCTGTTTTAGGCAGCAACTGCTTCCAATCAAATTAATTTTGAAATATTCAACAGAAAAAGTTCTATATTTGTAAATAATTTTTTTTTTGGGGGGGGGGGGGGATTTGTCGGTGAACGGGTTAATGAATAGAAAGATCTAGGCTTGTGCCATTATTGTGTTGAGTGATCGTGATCTATTATAAAAAATAATCGTGATTACAAAAGAATATCAATGGCGAAAATTGCAATGGTGTTTAGAAAAGTCCATTTGCAGGGCAAGAGAAAACTATTTTTGAAAATGTATCACTGAAATGCCTGGCTCAAGAATCATTTTTCACGACCGATCAAAGTAATTGAAAGTTAGGTTTCGAAATATTTTATGCAATAGAAAATATTTACGATTATTCGATTATTTAATTTTTAATCATATAAATTCACGATTTAAAACACAATCGCGATTTTCGATTTAATCTGACACGTTGTACGAATTGTATGTCTTTAACATTTAATAAACATTCTGTTGAATATTTTGAAACTAATTTAACTGAGCGATGTTGCTGCCTACAATCAAATTAGTTTCAAAATATTTAATAGCTTATAGTTTTCTGGAAATTAATAGTCAGGGAGTCCAGGGATCGATCGATACCAACACGAGCGAGGTGTGGGAGGAGCTTACCTAGAAATGGACAGTGCGTGGCTATAACTGGAAAGGTGCATTTGGTAAACGCCTAACTTAACATTAACACCACAGCCGGAAAACTACTACCTACATCTATCTCTCACTTCTCATTCAGAGGCAGGATAACAAAATCACATCCACTTTAAATGAACAATAAAATGTTCATAAGTATTCACTAACCTCTTCATCATCTACAATCTGTATCGGAATTTCTTTCAGCATTTTGCCGGTGAGATTATCGTAGAACAGGACATAGCTATGAAAGGGCTCTCTATCCTGATCATAATAGCTGCATGAAACCTCCATCACATCAAGCTCGTCTTCATAGAACACTGTTGTTAAGCCCTGTGGCGGGAGACACAGAGAGAGCGAGAGAGAGAGAGAGAGAGAGAGAGAGAGAGAGATAGAGAGAGCGAGAGAGAGAGAGATAGAGATAGAGAGAGAGAGAGAGAGAGAGAGAGAGAGAGGGAGAGAGAGAGAGAGAGAGAGAGAGAGAGAGAGAGAGAGATCACATTAAACTCATCTTCATAGAACACTGTTGTTAAGCCCTGTGGAGGAAGAGAGAGAGAGAGAGAGAGAGAGAGAGAGAGAGAGAGAGAGAGAGAGAGAGAGAGAGAGAGAGAGAGAGAGAGAGATCACATTAAGCTCATCTTCATAGAACACTGTTGTGAGAGAGACAAATCACATTAAGCTCATCTTAATAGAAAACTGTTGTTAAGCCCTGTGGAGGGAGAGAGAAATCACGTTAAGCTCATCTTCATAGAACACTGCTGCTTAGCCCTGTGGAGAGAGAGACGAATTACATTAAGCTCATCTTCATAGAATACTGTTGGTAAGCCCTGGGATGGAGGGAGAAAGGGAAATCACATTAAGCTCATCATCATAGAACATTGTTGTTAAACCCTGTGGAGAGAGAGAGAGAAATCGCATTAAGCTCATCTTCATAGAACACTGCTGCTGCTTAGCACTGTGGAGGGAGAGAGAAATCACATTAAGCTCATCATCATGGAACACTGTTGTTAAGCCCTGTGGAGGGAGAAATTGTGTTAAGCTCTTCGTCATGGAACACTGTTGTTAAGCCCTGTGGAGGTAGAGAGAAATCAGGTTAAGCTCATTTTCATAGAACACTGTTGGTAAGCCCTGTGGAGGGAGGGAGAGAGAGAAATCACATTAAGCTAATCGTCATAGAATACTGTTGTTAAGCCCTGTGGAGGGAGAGAGATGAATTACATTAAGCTCATCTTCATAGAACACTGTTGTTGAGCCCTGTTGAGGGAGAGAGAGATCACACTAAGCTTATCTTCATAGAATAGTTGATGAGTCCTGTGGAGGGGAGAGAGAAATCAGATGATGGAGAAACTAGCCTGTGCAGTCAGTCGATGGCATGCCATCGCAAACCCATAGGCTTTCACCAAGTTTGCTGTTCTCGCCCACCCAAACCCAACCACACCCTGGGAAGGAGCTGAAGATAAACATTGCCTCAACAATACACAATCGTATGAGTAACTCACATAACATATTTGGGTGAATTCTGCCAATTTTGTAATTCTGACCCCACCCAAGCTGAGGGGGTGGAGCCTATTGTAAACATCGTCTTGCAATTCGAAATCATATGGTTGACTAATGTGCAAATGGTTATCAAATAGTAAAGACATACAATTCGTACTTAGGATGGACTATTCAAGGTTCATGGCAAAGTTAGATATGTCATCCATGATGCATCTGATGTCACCCATGTAACATCATTGATTATGTCATCATATACGTAACACCATACTGTGAGTGACAGATTGGATCTATCCATTGTGGTATTACAGACATATAATTAATGAATTATTTCCTCACCATAAGATGCATTAACTCCACAACCAGTTTCACAATTCATGAATCCATTTCCTCACTCAATCATATGACGTCATAATGAACTACGCACGTGTATGCTGACGTCCGAATCATGCTGTCATGAATGATCAGATCAAGCTCGTCTTTAACGCTTAATAGTCTGACACATTGTACGAATTGTATGCATTTACCATTTAATAAAAATTCTGTTGAATATTTTTTCAACTAATCTGACTGGATGCTGTTGCTGCCATAGGCAGCAACAGTGCCCAGTCAAATTAGCTTCAACATATTTAACAGCTTACCTGTATAGTTTTCTGTAAATTGATAATCCGGGAGTTTAGAGATCGATCGATCCCAACGTGGATGAGGTGTGGGTGGAGCTTAGCTAGAGGTGGGGGGTGGGGGGGGGGGGGAGGGGGGGGGGGTGGCATAGCTAAAACTGGAAGTGTTTGGACCTGTATCTTACAAACTACATCAGATTTGGCTCAAATTTTAACACAACGAAAATTGTTGTAGTCAAACCGAATCTCCAGATTTTGGTCATGAGCTTTATTTAAAATCCCGGATTCAGATAAGATCAAACACTGGATTTATGATCTGTGAGCTCCTGGTACATATTGGCACACATTTTAGCACAAGAAAAGTTAATTGTGCTTAAGATTCAACAATTTTGGTTATGATCCATCAAGTCGATAGAGAAAATCCGAAAAAATCTGGAAAATCCAAATATGTTTTATTTAACGAAAAAGGTTGCCTTTGCTTAACAAGAAACTGTCACTGCCTTAGCAAAAGGTAGTTAAACTTTCTAGTTAAATTAATTTCTATCTATTCAGCACATTACCTGTAGGACTGCTTTTATTACACCACCCTGCTAAACTAGCTTGAGCCTATATGATTGACCTTATGTCACATGGCAGAGCAAATAGGGTGGTGGGGGGGGGGGGGTTGTGACAGAATATAACGATACTGTAAAATCGAGGATTACTTGACCATCATCTTGTGGCTCTAAGTACAGTTCAGTTTCACGAAGCATGCATAACTTAAGCATTGCATAAACAAGACAATCGGAATTCAATGTTTGACACAAGGTAACATACTCACGTCTGGTTCTATGCCATGTTATTAAATTGGTCTTTTGTCATACAGATCAATATTTCCTACATTGTCCATCATATGAAAATAGATAGGCATTAAAAACTGTTAATAACATCCCATCATGCATTTCTTACTAACCCATTCTGAGAGTATCGGCATTAATGGTGCGTCATTGTGGTTTATTTGTTGTTTGACAACACGCCCCGATGATGTGACTATGCGACGCTAGAAATAAAAGAAATGAGATAATTAAATTAGCATTGATTTCAAGGTGTGACATTAACGTGGATGAACCACTAGCCAGCAGAGCATTGTGACCACTATATCTAGCTCATCATTGATAGATTCATCAATTACATAAGGCATTAATGCCACAGAATTATTTTGAGATCACATCATTCAGTTCCTTTTAACACTCATATCAGCTGGAAACGGCTTCAGCAGTGGTCTTGAGAAATGTCCATTTCCAGACCAAGAAAAGACTATTTTTGAAAATTTACCAATGGAATGACAGGCTCAATAACCGAGCCAGTCATTCCAGTGGTAATTATTTTTAAACCGTCTTCTCTAGGTCTGCAAATGGACATTTTTTGGGGAAAAAATTGAAAGTTTCTGGAGCAAATTGGAGTATTTAACTGTTAATACCCAATGTCTAGCTACAGACCAAGACATTATTTGTTTATGCTTTAGCACTCATGGAATTACTAGTGTGGTCACTGATCCAGCCATTCCAATGCTGAATTTAAGAAACATCTTGAACTCGTCATAAATTTGGAAATCGTCCACATTCTTATCGTAATATATAACAGTCCTTGTATGTTATTAATTTACTAAGTTACTTTATACACACATTCTGTCCCGTCACATATATTTGTTATTTGTTATCTATGTCCTGCCAATCTCTAGCTAAGCTCTTCCCACACCTCCCTCGTGTTGGTATCAATCGATCTCTGAACTCTCTGACTATCAACTTTCAGAAAACTGATTGGGCGCTGTTGCTGCCTATGGCAGTAACAGTGGCCAGTTAAATTAGTTTCAACATTTTCACCAGCGTCCTTATTAAATAGTTAAGACATACAGTTAGTACAACAACGCTTAGTCCGTCATGAATTAAAGCTGCATTACCTCCGATATATAAATTAATTTTAAAATTTTCAGTATTTTTGCTGTAATATAATGAATGGTTCCCGTGTGTTATCAGCACATACTAATTTTTATACATACATTCTGTCCCCGTCACACATATTTGCTCGTATTTGTTATTTTTCTGGAAACTGGTGTGTGCGTGCGTGCGTGCGTGCGTGCGTGCGTGCGTGCGTGCGTGCGTGCGTGCGTGCGTGGCTGGGTGGGTGGGCGGGTGTGTGTAAGAGTTTCACAATTTAGGGAAGCATTAAATTTACTAAACGATCCAATTGAAAAGAACTCGGAAAACTGTAAATATGTCTAGACAGCTTGCGCGCAACGATGATCGGTGCTCGAAAACCATCAAAAAGCTACATGCCAACAGTAAAACTGGAAAAGATATTAACATGCTATCAAACAAATAAGTTACATAATAATATTCGTTATTTATACAAGATTAGCGACCAATCGTATGCGACCACTAAGCAGTACTCTGATTTCTCTGCGAAATGGAGTTAATTTCGACAATCAGATTTGTGTTTGCATTTTTTATATTAGTGGAATTTATAATTTGCATCTTTTTTATATTGATTCATCATAATTGATGTTAGAATGATAGTATTAACCCACAGGAAGCATTTTATGGACATGGTTCTGTAAAATATATTTCTAGATCTATCAGCAAAAGCATCTGTAACCCTTTAGAGGTCAAGTCTGCCAACACCGGCATCTGTTATGGTCTTGTGGAATGTCTATTTGCAGGCCAAGGGAAAACAATTTTTGAAAATTTACCGCTGGAATGACTTCCAGTCATTCCAGTGATAAATGTTCAAAAAATGTATTCGCTTGGCCTGCAAATGGACATTCAATATGCAGATATTTAAATTTTCTTGACCAGATTTGACCATTAAAAGGATGCTAATCTCATCTCAAATGCTGTATTGCAACGATAGATCATGGTCTATAGATTCGATATCATTCATATCCTGTCACATTCCCTTATCTGTATCACAATTATCTGTTTTGTAATAGCGTGTTAATGTTGAACCGTGATCTCCATCATTTTGTCTCCTCTAGGGATAGCGTGTGATGTCATTAAGTGCCAATGCACTCTGTATTATGTAATCATTATCTTGTTGAATATTTTGAAACTAATTTGTCTGGAAGTTGTTGCTGCCTAAGGCTTACCTGTATGGTTGGTTTTATAACAGATTGTCAACTATAGACTGAGTGCATATACTGAGGCAGACACGCTAGATTTGTTCTGATTGGTTGGAACGTAAATCATGACAGTCATCATAAGTTGGGGAAATGTACCAGCATTTAGCTACTAAAGCCTGAATATCTTTCTTTGACGGGATGATAAAAAGCTTAAAATTCCATGCATAGGTTATGAGTGGCCTATCAGATCATCTGTATAGATATCATGAGATGAGGCTAGTTATCCTATAGATATCATGAGATGAGGTTAGTTATCCTATAGATATCATGAGATGAGGTTAGTTATCCTATAGATATCATGAGATGAGGTTAGTTATCCTATAGATATCATGAGATGAGGTTAGTTATCCTATAGATATCATGAGATGAGGTTAGTTACCCTATAGATATCATGATATGAGGTTAGTTATCCTATAGATATCATGTGATGAGGTTAGTTATCCTATAGGTATCATGAGATGAGGCTAGATATCATATAGATATCATGAGATGAGGTTAGTTATCCTATAGATATCATGAGATGAGGTTAGTTATCCTATAGATATCATAAGATGAGGTTAGTTATCCTATAGATATCATGAGATGAGGCTAGTTATCCTATAGATATCATGAGATGAGGCTAGTTATTCTATAGATATCATGAGATGAGGTTAGTTATCCTATAGATATCATAAGATGAGGCTAGTTACCCTATAGATATCATGAGATGAGGTTAGTTACCCTATAGATATCATGAGATGAGGTTAGTTATCCTATATATAAATATGAGATGAGGTTAGTTATAGATATCATGAGATGAGGCTAGTTACCCTATATATATCATGAGATGAGGTTAGTCACCATATAGATATCATGAGATGAGGTTAGTTACCCTATAGATATCACGAGATGAGGTTAGTTACCCTATAGATATCATGAGATGAGGTTAGTTACCCTATAGCTATCATGAGATGAGGTTAGTTACCCTATAGATATCATGAGATGAGGTTAGTTACCCTATAGATATCATGAGATGAGTTTAGTTACCCTATAGATATCAAGAGATGAGATTAGTTATCCTATAGATATCATGACATGAGGTTAGTTATCCTATAGATATCCTGAGATGAGGTTAGTTATCCTATAGATATCATGAGATGAGGTTAGTTACCCTATATATATATCATGAGATGAGGTTAGTTACCCTATAGATATCATGAGATGAGGTTAGTTACCCTATAGATATCATGAGATGAGGTTAGTTATCCTATAGACATCATGAGATGAGGTTAGTTATCCTATAGATATCATGACATGAGGTTAGTTACCCTATAGATATCATGAGATGAGGTTAGTTACACTATATATATCATGAGATGAGGTTACTTATCCTATAGATATCATGAGATGAGGTTAGTTATCCTATATATATCATGAGATGAGGTTAGTTATCCCATAGATATCTTGAGATGAGGTTAGTTATCCCATAGATATCATGAGATGAGGTTAGTTACCCTATACATATCATGAGATGAGGTTAGTTACCCTATACATATCATGAGATGAGGTTAGTTACCCTATAGATAGCATGAGATGAGGTTAGTTATCATATAGATATCATGAGATGAGGTTAGTTATCATATAGATATCATGAGATGACGTTAGTTATCCTATAGATATCATGAGATGAGGTTAGTTATCCTATAGATATCATGAGATGAGGTTAGTTACCCTATAGATATCATGAGATGAGGTTAGTTACCCTATAGATATCAAGAGATGAGGTTAGTTATCCTATAGATATCATGAGATGAGGTTGGTTATCCTATAGATATCATGAGATGAGGTTAGTTATCCTATAGATATCATGAGATGAGGTTAGTTATCCTATAGATATCATGAGATGAGGTTAGTTATCCTATATATATCATGAGATGAGGTTAGTTATCCTATAGATATCATGAGATGAGGTTAGTTACCCTATAGATATCATGAGATGAGGTTAGTTATCCTATAGATATCATGAGATGAGGTTAGTTATCCTGTAGATATCATGAGATGAGGTTAGTTATCCTATAGATATCATGAGATGAGGTTAGTTATCCTATAGATATCATGAGATGAGGTTAGTTACCCTATAGATATCATGAGATGAGGTTAGTTATCCTATATATAAATATGAGATGAGGTTAGTTATAGATATCATGAGATGAGGCTAGTTACCCTATATATATCATGAGATGAGGTTAGTCACCATATAGATATCATGAGATGAGGTTAGTTACCCTATAGATATCACGAGATGAGGTTAGTTACCCTATAGATATCATGAGATGAGGTTAGTTACCCTATAGCTATCATGAGATGAGGTTAGTTACCCTATATATATATATCATGAGATGAGGTTAGTTACCCTATAGATATCATGAGATGAGGTTAGTTACCCTATAGATATCATGAGATGAGGTTAGTTATCCTATAGACATCATGAGATGAGGTTAGTTATCCTATAGATATCATGAGCATGAGGTTAGTTACCCTATAGATATCATGAGATGAGGTTAGTTACACTATATATATCATGAGATGAGGTTACTTATCCTATAGATATCATGAGATGAGGTTAGTTATCCTATATATATCATGAGATGAGGTTAGTTATCCCATAGATATCTTGAGATGAGGTTAGTTATCCCATAGATATCATGAGATGAGGTTAGTTACCCTATACATATCATGAGATGAGGTTAGTTACCCTATACATATCATGAGATGAGGTTAGTTACCCTATAGATAGCATGAGATGAGGTTAGTTATCATATAGATATCATGAGATGAGGTTAGTTATCATATAGATATCATGAGATGACGTTAGTTATCCTATAGATATCATGAGATGAGGTTAGTTATCCTATAGATATCATGAGATGAGGTTAGTTACCCTATAGATATCATGAGATGAGGTTAGTTACCCTATAGATATCAAGAGATGAGGTTAGTTATCCTATAGATATCATGAGATGAGGTTGGTTATCCTATAGATATCATGAGATGAGGTTAGTTATCCTATAGATATCATGAGATGAGGTTAGTTATCCTATAGATATCATGAGATGAGGTTAGTTATCCTATAGATATCATGAGATGAGGTTAGTTACCCTATATATATCATGAGATGAGGTTAGTTATCCTATAGATATCATGAGATGAGGTTAGTTATCCTGTAGATATCATGAGATGAGGTTAGTTATCCTATAGATATCATGAGATGAGGTTAGTTATCCTATAGATATCATGAGATGAGGTTAGTTACCCTATAGATATCATGAGATGAGGTTAGTTATCCTATATATAAATATGAGATGAGGTTAGTTATAGATATCATGAGATGAGGCTAGTTACCCTATATATATCATGAGATGAGGTTAGTCACCATATAGATATCATGAGATGAGGTTAGTTACCCTATAGATATCACGAGATGAGGTTAGTTACCCTATAGATATCATGAGATGAGTTTAGTTACCCTATAGATATCAAGAGATGAGATTAGTTATCCTATAGATATCATGACATGAGGTTGGTTATCCTATAGATATCATGAGATGAGGTTAGTTATCCTATAGATATCATGAGATGAGGTTAGTTATCCTATAGATATCATGAGATGAGGTTAGTTACCCTATAGCTATCATGAGATGAGGTTAGTTACCCTATAGATATCATGAGATGAGGTTAGTTACCCTATAGATATCATGAGATGAGTTTAGTTACCCTATAGATATCAAGAGATGAGATTAGTTATCCTATAGGTATAGTTATCCTATAGATATCATGAGAGTTATCCTATGAGGTTAGTTATCCTATAGATATCATGAGATGAGGTTAGTTACCCTATATATCATGAGATGAGGTTAGTTATCCTATAGACATCATGAGATGAGGTTAGTTATCCTATAGATATCATGATGAGGTTAGTTACCCTATAGATATCATGAGATGAGGTTAGTTACACTATAGATATCATGAGATGAGGTTAGTTATCCTGTAGATATCATGAGATGAGGTTAGTTATCCTATAGATATCATGAGATGAGGTTAGTTATCCTATAGATATCATGAGATGAGGTTAGTTACCCTATAGATATCATGAGATGAGGTTAGTTATCCTATATATAAATATGAGATGAGGTTAGTTATAGATATCATGAGATGAGGCTAGTTACCCTATATATATCATGAGATGAGGTTAGTCACCATATAGATATCATGAGATGAGGTTAGTTACCCTATAGATATCACGAGATGAGGTTAGTTACCCTATAGATATCATGAGATGAGTTTAGTTACCCTATAGATATCAAGAGATGAGATTAGTTATCCTATAGATATCATGACATGAGGTTGGTTATCCTATAGATATCATGAGATGAGGTTAGTTATCCTATAGATATCATGAGATGAGGTTAGTTATCCTATAGATATCATGAGATGAGGTTAGTTACCCTATAGCTATCATGAGATGAGGTTAGTTACCCTATAGATATCATGAGATGAGGTTAGTTACCCTATAGATATCATGAGATGAGTTTAGTTACCCTATAGATATCAAGAGATGAGATTAGTTATCCTATAGATATCATGACATGAGGTTAGTTATCCTATAGATATCCTGAGATGAGGTTAGTTATCCTATAGATATCATGAGATGAGGTTAGTTACCCTATATATATATCATGAGATGAGGTTAGTTACCCTATAGATATCATGAGATGAGGTTAGTTACCCTATAGATATCATGAGATGAGGTTAGTTATCCTATAGACATCATGAGATGAGGTTAGTTATCCTATAGATATCATGACATGAGGTTAGTTACCCTATAGATATCATGTGATGAGGTTAGTTACACTATATATATCATGAGATGAGGTTACTTATCCTATAGATATCATGAGATGAGGTTAGTTATCCTATATATATCATGAGATGAGGTTAGTTATCCCATAGATATCTTGAGATGAGGTTAGTTATCCCATAGATATCATGAGATGAGGTTAGTTACCCTATACATATCATGAGATGAGGTTAGTTACCCTATACATATCATGAGATGAGGTTAGTTACCCTATAGATAGCATGAGATGAGGTTAGTTATCATATAGATATCATGAGATGAGGTTAGTTATCATATAGATATCATGAGATGACGTTAGTTATCCTATAGATATCATGAGATGAGGTTAGTTATCCTATAGATATCATGAGATGAGGTTAGTTACCCTATAGATATCATGAGATGAGGTTAGTTACCCTATAGATATCAAGAGATGAGGTTAGTTATCCTATAGATATCATGAGATGAGGTTGGTTATCCTATAGATATCATGAGATGAGGTTAGTTATCCTATAGATATCATGAGATGAGGTTAGTTATCCTATAGATATCATGAGATGAGGTTAGTTATCCTATAGATATCATGAGATGAGGTTAGTTATCCTATAGATATCATGAGATGAGGTTAGTTACCCTATAGATATCATGAGATGAGGTTAGTTATCCTATAGATATCATGAGATGAGGTTAGTTATCCTGTAGATATCATGAGATGAGGTTAGTTATCCTATAGATATCATGAGATGAGGTTAGTTATCCTATAGATATCATGAGATGAGGTTAGTTATCCTTTAAAGAGCAATGGTGGGAAGTAGTGAATCATATATGAATAGCATTTCACTTACTGTTTTTGCATTCGAGTCATCCTTCTTACGCCTCATCGATTTTAAAATCTTCTTTCAATCGCGACTTATCTGGCGTGCCATTTGGGACGAGGCTGAGGACCCTGCAAGATACAGTAAACCTCAGATATAACTGACGTTTCCAAATCAAAAACAGAAACATGTTAGTTAGTACAATTTTGAATACGATGCAAGAAATGTTCTATTGAATATTTTGAACATGATGGACATTTCCAGAGTAATGACGTCATAAGACGCCATAATCAGCTAAGCGGTGTGTAGGATGATGTAATAATCATTACGTCATAAATGATTCTATACGGACCGTCTTTAACTCTTAAAAGTCTGACACGTTGTAAGAATTGTATGTCTCTACTATTTAATAAACATGCTTTTCAAAATATTCAACAGGTTACCTGTACAGTTTTCTGGAAATTGATAGTCAGGAAGTTTAGAGATCGATCTATCTCAACATGAGCGAGGTGTGGGTGGAGCTTAGCTAGAGATAGGTGGGCATGGCTATACATGGCAAGGTCCTTTGGATTGGAAGACACTGCCGCATTAAGCAGCAGCAATGTCTTCCGACCTAATTTTGCTTAAATTATTCACGGTATTTTATAAGTTATTTCTGAGTTGTACTGTGTTATATATAGTCAGGGTCACAGTGTAAAAAATATTTTTTTCGTTCAGAATTTTTGGGGATTTGTAAAACTATATATTTTCGGAAAGCTTTTAATGTGTCAATTTCAAAAACCAATGTTTGCATTTGCACAAAAGTCTTCATGGTGGCCATCTTGAATTTCAAAATGGCTGCCATCGAAAATCTTTGAAATCCAATATATCTGCAACCATATGACCAAGATTAATAATTTTGATGTCTATATCTATGTTTTCTGGGTCAGTGAATGCAGTGGTAACATTTATAATAAACTTCAAATAACAGAAATCATGTTTTGGTAGATAAGTCCTGACTCAATATGTAATTTACAGAGAGCATCTGCAAATGTGTAACTTTTTGTGATAATGTTGCAATGATGAATTTTATTTGGCATATAAAAGAGTTATCTCACCAATTTAATCTAAGTATTCAAGCAACAATCAATGTGCTGCATCAGTTGCTGTCTACCTTGCAACATTGGCGTCATCTTCATCATCTGATATAGACATCAGCGATTGAGTCATCATCATTTTCACACTGCGCTGCATTGACAAAGCTCAGTGCATGGTAAGTCTTTGGATTTGCACGAGCATCGATGAGATGAACAATTCGATTTGCATTGACACCTAACCATCTCAATGAGAGACTTTGGAGCTGGTAAAACATCTGTTGTGTTTGCCTTTAGTTGGCCACCTATCTCCTTGTAGTATCCATTCTGCAATGGATCCAGAAACACATGATGTGAAATGTCTGCCTGACCCCACACATTTGCCTGGACTTGTACTATAAGGACATGCGGTTTCAAAGCACCAATAGTAGGCGGTAGACTTTCACTATCAGCAAGCTGCTTATAGAATAAATGCCAACGTAACTCTGTGATGTTCTCGATTCTAATAGACTTTGGACAGTATGCAGCACACACAAATTTTGCCAGAGTTGAACGTACCTCATCTGTGACCTCAGTGCTTCTCGATAAATCTATCAGAGCGTCGATTACATCGCTGTCTGCCTTTAGGAAAAGCTTTAACCATGTTGATTTACCTATCCTAGAGAACCTGCCAATATTGTCTGCTCCAGTAAAGGCATGGAATGTGGGTAATGCTCTTACTTTCTCCATGCCTAGTGTTTTCCAAATAAGCCTTAGATTAATGGTACCAGAAACCATTGAGATAGACGTATTCTTAGGTAGATTGTCATAATATGCTATTGCCAGCACTAAGACATCAGTGTCTGGAGAGAAAATCACCAACTCTGCTGTATCAAGATTTCGCTGTGTTGCACGTATGGCATGATAGATCATTGATGTATCAGCTTCTTCATGATTGTTGTTCTCAAAATGTAGGCTTCTATTACTTATCGTCTGGCCTGATGCTGATGCTATGACCAAGGTAGATGAGTCTTTATTGTACTCAATAGTCTTCTCTGCCAGATACTACGCAAGGTCATTCTTTGTTTGGTCATGAGACAAAAATCTTGACATAGGGATATGCTTGATACTGGTATCATCTTTGACTTGATATCTAATTGGATCCTTCCCATGTCGTCGTTTCTCTCTGGTCGTGTTTTTCAGGGAATCTGCTTGATATGTATCAAATACAAGAATGATCTCATAATATCCTGCTGTCAGACTCATTAACCTGTCACTAAAACATTAACTACGGTCGTTGACTGTCACAATAGTTGCTGGTTTCTTTGCCAGCTTCTGAACAAGCACCATTCCATCCACAACTGCGATTCTCCTACTAGATTCCTTAGTCGCGACGGCAGTTGCGACGGCAGTTGCTTATGTTGCACCTAATAAGGGTGAATCCAATGTGCTCTCGGTTTGTGGTAGGTCAGTCAGGAGCTTGATTAACTTCGACTTGTCTGTGCACTGTAGGACAGAGCCACACGGAGCAAACAGCGCCCTCGGTGTCAGTGTGAATTCAAAGTTGCCGATCGAATACTTCAAATCAATGTCTCGACTCGACTTGGCGAGAATCATCAGCCTAGCATATAGATCTTTAGTTTCCTTGAGATCAACAGCTTTGTCACGAATACGCACTGTTGTCTTTTTGTTTCCAGATGTATACATCTTATTTTTCTCACGCTTCACTGGTGCCCAAAGGCTTACGTCTCCATTAATGCGCTCTTTCACATACTCTTCATATAATGTCTGTCCTCTTTCGTCTACATCCAGGATTTGTGGTACCGACTCTTGTGGTACATAAGCAAGTGAAATAATGTTGTAGATCATGTCACCTTCAGCAGCGAAAGGATTACCATGAGTCAGTATGGCAGCCTTTATCTTGTCGATTGTGGTGTGTTCGTGTTTAACAGCACTTGCTCAAATGCCATGGTGATCTCTGACCTTGTCTTCTTGCAAATCAAATTGACACTTGAATTCCCGGGATAACCGTGACAGTTCTGGAGCAGCGAGGAAAAATCGCTGTCTCGCATTTGCATTGTTAGATATTCCAATTAGTCCTGAGTGCACATTCATCATTTTGTTCAGATGCTCACATGCATGATACGCACCAATTGAAGTGACTGGAATGTCATTCTTAGTCACTGCAATGTTTTCAGTTTCAAATTCTTGCCATGTGTCTGGATGATTCTGCTTGAGTGCATACATATCTGCTATGTATCTTGGCCAAAGACGTGTGCATTTGATTCTATCAAAAAGCAAAGAATAACTTACTCAGTGCTTCTCCAGCTTCAAGATGAAGGGTCAGATCAGTATTTCGGGATGCTGCGACAAAGAAAAGGATTGTTTCCACACGGTGCAGATAGTTCATTAATGACTTGAACATTGCATGTTGGGACCTCTTTGTCACCCATGTCTCAACGAGATTCAGCATATCAGAATTAGACAGCACTTGGAGAAGATTGCTATGAGCCGGCATGACTGATTCTGCCCGGCTGGCTTGGTTTGATTTACTGCATGCCTCTTCTATGTCATCTGTAGCTGATATGTATGCATCCCTTAGATTTGGATACTCTTTGATGAATTCTTCAAAGACCAGTTCATACAATGCGATGTAAGAGTAGATATGAGCATGAAGAGAACGTGAGTAGTGCTTGCATTTCAGGATTTGTGTCGTTGTGGTAGAGCTAAAGACATCAGCCTCGATCCATGCATCGTCTATTCCGGAATTCTCAATAGAAGTACCGAGAGCTCTCAAAGCAGCCATGACGACATGGAGTTCACCAAGTCTTGGGATAACACCACTCTTTAGATTGGCGTTGACATCTACAAGCCGCACTGCTTTCTCATACAGGCCCATGTCAAAAGTAATGACTGTTAGATGGTCTTTACCAACTGCCATCTCATTCAATGTTTGTGCTTGTTTAATTACAGTCATTAGCGTTGACCATTCATGAGCCAGCTCTGGGAGAAGAGGCAATGCACCAACATTGGTTAGAGATCTACTTGATGACAGGAGTGAATTATACCCAGCCCACTCAGGAACCAAACACATCTCTTTCCTTTCATCCATCCTCACAACAACAGATGCTATGACCCAACCCATATGGGTCAGCTGATAAGAGTCTGCAACACCGGTTTTACTCAACACAAAATTACTTTGCATTCCAGGTTGAGCCTTTGGTTTGACGCATGGCAACCTAGATGTGTGTTGTGGTGTAATGGATAAGCTCTTTGCATCACCATTGTTTAAAGGTGGTGCAATGGATTCCCCGGGTGCAGAAGCTTTTTGATAGACCGCAACAATTGTTCCATGTGTAGTACCTTTACCATCAATGTTATCCTCAGCAAAATCGGTGTTGTCCACAGCAAAGAAAACAAATGTCCCTTTCTTTAGAAATGGTGGTACATACAGATTATTGAATTGTCTCATGTTTTCGACAACCGAGTTAGCTATTGCTGTTTCTAGAAGCATGGTACGGTGGTAGGATATGCAACAGTTCTGTGCATTAAGTAAATTTATCAAATTTCTTTTTCACGAGTGAGATGACAACTTACCTCCCTAACACTCTTGATATACTAGTATATAGGCTCTAAATTCAATAATATTCAGAATTATAAAAAGTTAGGTGCCCCTAGTGGGCAGGTGGAAGTACGCAGTCATGCACATGACAAACACCACCCACTGCGCATGCGCATACCGGTACTTCCGTTACTAAATATTGGCTGACATAGAAGCAATTATTCAATAACCAAAGGACCAGGCCTCCGTGGGGTGGCGAGGCCGGGATCCTGTTAGGGAGTAAGTATGTCATCTCACTCGTGAAAAAGAAATTTGATAAATTTACTTATTTCACATCATGAGAACATACTTACCTCCGTAACACTCTTGATAAAAACCAGAATTTGAAAGTAAATTTTGGTGGGAGGGAGGCAAGGTCCTGAAAACCAGCACACCCTCGAAGAGACTAGGCTCTTTGAATTCTCAACAGATTTAAAACATCTGAAATTGTGACTGAAACCACAACCAGGAATAGAATTTTGCATCGGATAATCGATCGATGAAGAGAGATTGATCAAAAGGCAAATGCGCTCCCCCCCCCCCCTCTTTCTGAGGAAGGTTAGGAAAAAACGCTGCTCTAAATGACTAGCACGTTCTCTAATACTTAATGAAAAGTATTACTAGACATTGGAAAAAGAAGAATTGCTTCTATTTCAAAAACTCTCTGAAAAACCCCACAATTAAGAGACATTAACCATCACCATATTAAAAAATAAAAATGACACCATCACCAAGACAAAAAATAAAAAAATGGTCATAACCACTGACCCCTAATGTCTTGTATGCGGTACTCATCTCTTCCCCCACCGGATGAAGAGAATTGTACCAGGTAATAGTAGGGATACCCTACCAACAAATGTGATATGTGTATATAGCAGAGGAGGAAAACTATTTACAATCATAAACCTCTACATTAATATTTTATTTTCTGAGGACTGAGACGGCGAGCGGGTTAGAAGTGTCACGAAGGTAATGGTCGGTAAAACTGGATTCACAGTGCCACTGGGCTACTGACATAATGTCTTCAATAGAAACACCATTAAATAATGCCGTGGAAGTTACCACACCACGGACACTATGAGCCTTGGCTCTATCTACTTGGATGCCAGTGGCTGTCTTATGACAGAATTGAATACATTCTACTATCCATCTGGAAATAGTGTCTCTTGACGCCCTACCATGGGGTTCAATATATGACAACCATAGGGAACATGGGTCCATCCGGCAAACCCGAGTTCTTCTCTTGTACTTATTTAAAGCACGGACAGGACACCATACTTTAGCACCTATCTGGTTAAGGCAGGTAAAATAATAGGTTTACCCGGATACTTTAAAGATTGATTGTTAGCCAAGAAATTCAATCTTGGTAGAAGCTTAAGACCTTCACCTGTAACTATATAATGGTCAGGCTCAGCAGGCAAGGCATGAATTTCACTCCTGCGTATGGCTGATGCTGCCGCAACTAAAAATACATTTTTAAGTGTCAATAATTTTACAGATATAGCACTAAGTGGTTCAATAGGTTTATCACTCAAAACCTGCAGAACCAGAGAAACACTCCATGACGGTGTCAGTGGAGGATTTCTTGGTCTGAGATTGCCCATACCTTTAATAAGAGTATTTAAAACACTTACTTCATCACTTCCCCTCTTTGCCAAGCAAGGGATAACAGTCATCAATGCTGATTTGTATCCAGCAATAGAATTAGGTTTAAGACTATAGGTATCATACAGGTGACAGAGAAAATCAGCTACTACCTGAATAGATTATTCCATCGGATTGATACATCTCTTTGAGCACCATTCTGCAAATCTGTTGATTTTATAATTATAAGCTCTGGAGGTTGACCCACTTCTGGCTCTCGCCATGAAATTGGCTGCTTGCTCAGAAAGCCCTCCTTAATCGCGGATTCTTTGACAACATCCATGCAGTCAATTGAAACATTGACGGATTGTTGTGTAGGGTCTTGCCCTGGAAGATAATATTGTCCATCAGCGGCAGAGGAACCGGATTGCAAACCAGAAGGTCCAGCAGATTCGTAAACCATGATCGGCGTGGCCAATTCGGGGGGATCAGAAGCACTTGGCATTCCTCTTGTCTGATCTTCTGAAGAATCCTTGGAATCAGGATTGTTGGATGGTATGCGTATGCATACATTCCCTTCCAACTGATAGCTAGCACATCTATTGCGATAGCGCTTGGATCTGGAATCGGAGAAACGTACGTCATCATCTTCGTATTCTTCTTCATTGCGAACAAATCTATGTTGGGCTTTCCCCAATGATTGAACAGGTGATTCGCCACACATTGACTTAGTTGCCATTCCGTAGGCAGAATACTCATCCTTCGGCTCAATGAGTCTACTAACAGATTCAGCCTTCCCGGAATATGAACTGCTTTCAAGGTGATCATATGATCCATGGACCAGCAAAGCAGCTTCCATGCCATCATACACAGACTGGGCGACTTCGTTCCGCCCTGGCGGTTTATGTAACTCACTACTGTAGAGTTGTCTGAACGTATCATCACAAATTTTCCCTCCACTTCATTTAAGAAGTGTTCCAGGCCTAGAATTACAGCCCGCAATTCTAGCATGTTGATATGTTCCTTTGACTGTTCCAGATTCCAAAGCCCTGATATAGTGGCTTCTTCCAGGCAAGCTCCCCAACCCTCCATCGATGCATCCGTAAACATCGTTAGTTGAGGGTGGGGAGGGGTCAGCATGACCCCCGCCAGGAGATTTCTTCTCTCCATCCACCAATGAAGGTGATGAATGAGAGGGTCCAACACTTGAATGCGCGAGTCCAGTGATGCTGATCTCTGCGTCCACTGAGTCATGAGAAACAATTGAATCGGCCGCCTGTGTAAGGCGCCTGAGGAATGACTGGTTCCATTGAAACCATCAGACCTAACATTCTCAGATAGACCCGTGCTAGAATATAACGACTGTTGCAAACCAACTGAATACACGAGAGGAGACCTTCCACTCTCTCCTGGGACAGATAAACATATCCTATCTCCAGATCGAAGAACATACCCATGTAAACAAACTTCTGGGATGGAGTCAGCTCTGATTTCTGAAAGTTGATTATCCAGCCTAAATCTGTGAGAGTTTTCAAAACTATCTCCAGATTTGCTGTCAAACTTTCTGGGTTGTGTGCTTTCAGCAACCAGTAGTCTATGTAAGTGTGAACAGCTATATTTCTCCTGCGGAGGTATGTTGTGATAGCAAGTAGCACTCGAGTGAAGACCCTTGGAGCCGTCGAGATGCCGAATGGAAGAACCTTGAATTCCCATTGGCGTCCCTGAAAAGCAAATCTCAGGAACCGACGAAAACTCCTTGCAATTGGAATGTGGAAATAAGCATCCTTGAGATCTATAGCTGCTGTCCACATCCCCTTCTCTAACCCCAACAACACCGATCTTACTGTTTCCATTTTGAAACTCGGTGTGTCTAAAAACTTGTTTAGAGGTTTGAGGTTGAGAATTGGTCTCCACCCCCCGGTGTTCTTTGCCACAAGAAACACGGTTGAAGAAAAGCCCGGGAAATCCTGCGCCGGTTGAATTGCTTCCTTTAGAATTAGAGATTCTATCTCTCCTTCTATGCACAACCGCTTGTCTGGATATCTTGGAATTTGAGTCCAGACCGGTACCAGAGACAGATGTAATGGCGGACCTCTTATCTATTCTGGACTGTATCAGTGCGAAAGCCATTGCAAGACTAAGCGGTCCTGAATTAACCGCCCAACTTCTGAATGTGGCAAGTCAAACGTGACGGGGTGCTCATAAATTTTAGAAGTGGGAGTGTCTCTGGTACGAGTGACAACACCCGAGTGGTACTTGCAATAACCAAACAAATTTGTATTGCATCAGGCCCGGTTACCACGCACCAGCGCCACTTGCACCACGGTGCGCGGGCTGCTGTCTGGCTGGCTGCACTTGAGGCGCTGGCTGACGTACAACAGCACGCTGCTGCTGGCGCAGCCGACGCGGTCTCTGAAACCGGCCAGCCTGCTGGCCTCTGACAATGCCAGCACCGCCAGGAGCGTACTGCTGTCGAGCAGCCGAGGGCTGAACACGCACGTGTTCTCTGCGCAGCACTTCAACCTGTGCGTGCAGCGCCCTCTGGTTATTCACCAAAGTCACTGTCTCCTGGAGGTGCCGACAACCTTCACCTCCAAAGAGCCCAGGGTCCGCCATCGGCGCTTGCGACAAGCGCGACTTGAGCTCCTGAGACGGGCACAAATTGTCCAATGCAAAAGTGCGCCTCGTTCTCAGTGACTTTGTGACTGACCTAGTCAGACAGTCCAACGCCAGGTTGATGCCATCCTGGATGGCTCGTTGGACTGTCACGGGACTAGGCTGTTGCTGCACCGACGCTGCTACCACCCCCGATAGCAGCTGAGAGACATGCGCCAGTGCACTAATTGTCGCTCGCGAGCTCTCCTCGGTGTCGCGCAAGGCGGCATTAGCCGAGCTCATAGCGCCCGTGCACAATGCTCCCGTGTCAGCACGGGAACCCGGCCACGTATCCTCCCCCAGAGCGGCGCGGTCGTCCGCGCTCGGTCTGGGTTCTAGGCCATATCGAGCATACCGACTAGCAGTAACTCGACATCGCCTAGCTACCTCGCGGGGGGAGGGGGCCTTCGCGAGGCGACCTCTCGGTCTGATCGACTCCTCTGCCGCCGCGAACATATCTAAGATATGCTCAGCATACGGCAGAGACAGTCGTGCTGGCCAACGGCTTCGCATGTAACCATGCCCGAGGGTTACCGGCGGCCGTCTCATCCACGGAGAGCTCTGGTCTAACAGCGAGGAGCCACGCACACGCTTCTGACCAGTCTTCATCTGTGGCTACCTGCGAATTGCCGACGAGCAGCGGGCCCTCGTCATCTTCAATGGCATTCGCAGGTATGGCCGAGGAGGAGGCTATAGACGAACCTGGCTGCCCAGGGAATGTATACGGGCACGCGAGGGCTGGCATAGCATTCTCCATAGGCAGACCAGGCACCAAGGCCACGCTTGTGTGAAGGGGTTTATGCAAACCAGCGCATCCCGGAACGTCCGTATGAGATTCACGTCTAAGCGTGGAATCTTATACGGCCGGCCATCTGCTCCAAACCGGGCCACAGGCTGAACCATGAAACCTGCTCCAGAGGAACAGTGCCATATGTGCGAGCGGTCACGCTCCCCATGAGAGGAGTGTAGACGTTCACATCCATGTCTTCATGGTCAACCTGTGGACCGAGCAGGTAGTCCTCATCATCTTCCTGGTCAGGAAAGTTAGACTCTGGATTAGTAAAGAAAACTAATCCAGACTGACCAGGAGACTGCTCGAAAGCAGATGATGAGTGTACTCCACGAGTGATCGTGGTCAGGTCCGTTGGACGGGTCCCGTCCGATGCTTCTCACGCCGCTGGAACACCAGGCGATGCGAACATCAAGCCTGGGTCCAAGACAGCCACCCCTGGATCACTAAACACTTTGTCCGAGCTAGTAGGGCATGATCCAGGGACGGGGGCTACCTGCACTGAGGCCGATGCACAGGAAGTTGAAACACCTGTGCCAGGCAACATGCCGCGAAGCATGTCATGCATCAGGTCTTTCAAAGTCCTGCGCATCTCACTCACTAACTCAACATTGAAGGCCTCGAGCCCACCCTTCTCAGAGGCCTTCTTCTTACCCTCCTTCTTAGACTTCTTGCCCTCCTCAGCCATCATCTTAGACTGAAAAGAGAAGAATTCAGGGGTTAGATTCCGCCCCCCTCACTCTTTACAAATGACACATTTGTTAGATAGCCTACAAGCTGAACACCGATGGCAAGGGTGGGGGAAGAATCTAGCCTTCAGAGGCTTCAGACAGGATGGACATTTCTGAAAGGGAAGGGATACGAAGACAATGAGTATGATAGTTTCAAAGCCTTGTTAATTGACGATTAGTAGAAACAAAAACAAACTCGAGAGAAGACATCCACTTTTATGACAGACAACCCTGACGGGACAGCTGACTTCTCTAGTTAATAAAAAACAATCACAACCAGGACCCCAAATTAAGAGAGAGAGAGAGAGAGAGAGAGAGAGAGAGAGAGAGAGAGAGAGAGAGAGAGAGAGAAAGATTATGACTATCTAGATATCTCTCCACCCTCCTAATAAAAGGGAGATGAACACATCACAGACTTCTCTAAACTAAGATTATGACATCAAGGAAAGAGAAAACTCTGGTTGATTATGACATCAAACCTCAATGCAAAAGCTCCTTCAAGGAGAGGGGATGTCAGCAAGAATGCAAGAAATATCTAGATATTAAAGACATTCATACCTCCCGAATAATATAATATTAAATTATAGATATTCGAGAACCCATGCACACGCAAGAGAGAATATAGTGCAATCGCAAAAGGCAGAAGAAAATTGTGATTATTTTCAAATAATTATGCGCCATACTTAATAAACTCCCTTAGCCTGAGCACAGGCAACCATCCTCTTGTGCAGGCGAACACGTCCATCCATCCGCCAAGACTCCTCTTCCAGAAGAACTGATGAGGGGGATGGGACAAAAGGAAGGAGATATTTCCTTTATTAATTTAATATATCTCCAACCCATAGACATATCACAATGATAAGTCAAAACCGAGATGTGAACAACCTTCGAAAGAAGAACAGGAATCCTTGTTCAGTCACAAGACAAACCTGTAAGTATAAAACACAAGAGATGTATAGCCCTAGGCGCTGGAAAATTTTTTACAAGGATTCCCAGCGCCTGAAAACGCGGTACCGCCGAAACGGCCGCGACGAAAACCGGTAACAAATAAAAGTTACAAGTCTTAAATAAATACAAGGAACAATGTCACCTTAGATGATGACGAGGAGGACTCCTCCAATAGTTTAGCATCAGCCATGATGGATATGGATGATTTTGTTCTAGTAGAATTCAGAAAAGAGCCTGCGAAGATTTTCACATGTTGCTTCTCAGCCAATATATTAGACAACGGAAGTACCGGTATGCGCATGCGCAGTGGGTGGTGTTTGTCATGAGCATGACTGCGTACTTCCACTTGCCCATTAGGGGCACCTAACTTTTATAATTCTGAATATTATTGAATTTAGAGACGATATACTAGTATATCAAGAGTGTTAGGGAGGTAAGTATGTTCTCATGATGTGAAAGAAGAAGATTCATAATCTTCTTATTCCTGGTGTCGTGATGCACAGATAATGCCAATCCTAGAACCTGAGAATTTTCTCTTCTTTGCTGGGATCTGAATTTTTCAGAAGAGGCAGCTTTAGGTTTATGCATCACTTGCCTATCCGATTTAAGTCCAAACATGAGGGTTTGACAAGATGTAAGCACTGCTCTATCAACGAGACACTCTCTAGTTTTGCTATCCAAACTATCTACAGGTCCAACCATTATCCATCGTATCAGTCTGTATAGTTCACATGGGATGTAATCCATATTGCTGGAAACAAGGACTGAACCAAGTTCACCATCATTCTTAGTGAATGTTGTGATGCTTTTTCGAACAATCTGTGCTGCCCTATAGATCGCCTTCATGCCTTCCATACCATCATCTTCACACATCGCAGAATGATCCATTTCTTCCTCACATGCTTCTAGCGAGTACAGAATGGCACACTTGCGCCTGTCCTTTTGAAGGACAGATCTTACATGATTTAGCTCAGAAAGGATTTTCTCTTTCAGCCACTGCCTACTAAATCTAGGTGAATGATTGTCCAAGGATTTACGGTCAAACATGTTTATATATGTTATTTCTATGTCAGCCATAGACAGATAAGCCCCATTTCGGGTGTGTGTATCAACAATATGGATAATTTCAATCAGACATGCCATTTGCCGGGAGAGATCATTCACAGCATTTCTTGTAGTATCTGAATCTCGTAAAATGTGGAAAACATGCTTCCTCCAGCATGGCTTGTGATACCGGACATCAATTGCATGTGCATCACACGGGGAAAGCGAGGTATTTAATCTAGTAAGTAATGCTGTATCTTGTGCTATTTCCAATGCATCTCTTAGGGCTTTACCAGCATTATGAGTTCGTAATTTGAACAACTGCTGAGTATGATCGTCTGTCTGGCAGAAGAAACACAGTTCCTTACACAGTGGAATTGTCGAGGAACGTGTAAATACTGAAGTTGATGTCAATGCCTCATCAATAGCACGTTTCCTCTTTATCCCACGTTTCTTAGTAATGTAAGACCCACTAGATAGTGCGTCCTCTATGCGATTTCGTGCACGTCGTGTTTCTTCTTTGTTAGTGGCAGTAGAGTAACAACTGTGATGCCAACCAGCTTTATGTGAAGATAGGTCACCATATGTGCAAAGTCTAAGTCTTTTCTGAATTTCAATGTATGAACCATCTTTCGACTGCTTGCAACAGATTGGTAAATGAGTCTATTCTTGGATGCTGCACCATTGGTCCTTTAACAGTAGCATCTGTCTGGCATAAAATGCATAGCTTCCAGTTTGCTAACTCCTGTGTTGCATCAAGCTGTACATCGCTCATGATTTACTCAAATTTGATGACAAAATATATTTGATCAATGCTTGCAAGGTTACAAATGATAATCATGAAGAGTATTGCTGTCTGATTATGCTTATTGCAAATCTATGAGCAGACGATCATTTGAACAACTTTTCTGGAAAAATTTGCTTTCAGTTTACTTTTACTGGTGAATTTGAAAATTACCCTGGGCCATCCATTATTGTAAAATTGTGACACGCCGCTCACCATATACATACTCTGTCATAATATGTTTATTAATAAACATGATGACAATGTGATTACGTAGATAACAGGCCATTGGGCTATATCGTCATTCTATCCCCTCTATAGGATTACTATGGGCTACTGTTACCGTTAAATATTGTAACAAATATTGATTTAGAAAAAATGTTGTGTGAGAATTGCTTATTATTTTGGGAATTATCAACCAAAACATTATTTCTGTCACTTGAAGTTTATTATAAATGTTACCAATGCATTCGTTGACCCAGAAAACCTAGATATAGACATCAAAATTGTGAATTTATGGTTGCAGATATATTAAATTTCGAAGGATTTAGATGGCGGCCATTTTGAAAATTCAAGATGGCCGCCATGATGACATTTATGCAAATGCAAACATTGGTTTTTGAAATTGGCATATAAAATGCTTTCCAAAAATATATAGTGTTACAAATCCCCAAAAATTCTGAACGAAAATACATAGTGAACCCTACTATACTGCTTCTTACAGAAAATGCTACTTACAATTCTATGAACCCGTTAATGGTCAAGCCGGCCAAAGCCAGAGGCCTTGAAGAATTCACCTTTCCAGAGTATCCATCTATCATCTGACCTTGTATGATATCATAATCAGTTCAGCGCGTGTATGATGACGTCACAATCATTACGTCATAAAGGGTTCCATATAGACCGTCATCAAATCTCAAAAAGTCTGACACATTGTATGAATTGTATGTCTTTGTAATGCGTTGCTGTTTAATATTTTGAAACTAATTTGACTGGGCCCTGTTGCTGCCTTAGTTTCAAAATATTCAACAGCTTGCCTGTGTAGTTTTTTGGAAATTGATAGAGATTGATAAATTGAAACATGAGCAAGGTGTGGGTGGAGCTTAGCTAGAAATGGGCGGGGCATAGCTAAAACCGGAAAGATCTATTCCATTTACAGGACAAGAAATTATTTTGGAAGATTTACCACCGAAATGTCTGGATCGATAATGGAGCCTGTTATTCCCGGGGTGACATTTAAAATTAGTCTGCTCTTGGCTTATAAATGGTCATTCACTAAGAAAAAATGTTCTTGACCATTGAAAGGTTAACCAATTATTTTCTAAGCATATCGAATTGTTGTTCCATTCTAAAACTAGAGAGGCTGTGGCCCACACCGAACACTTTGCTGTTTGGCACATCACAATCAGAGCTGGCATGCCGTTTGGATTGTATGCTGTGCTGAGATTGACCACCGGATAGTTTGATCATGAACAGGCTTATTACTTGTCAGCGCAAGATCTGCCATGGCATTACCCCATGAGGAAGCCATATTGTTGTGTTAGGATTCTCTTGTATATAGGAGCACCATCCATGCAGTACAGCCTAACCGCTCAGTGTGGTCCACTCGGTGCGGTACAGTATGTTATTTACAAGTTCAGATATGAAGTCACGGCCACTTGAGCTGTTGTCACTAATTACGGTGTAGCACTAATATCAGCCAACAACAGCTGCTGCAGTGGTCGTGAGAAATGTCCATTTGCAGACCAAAAAAAAGACTATTTTTGAAAATTTGGAACTGGAATGACTAGCTCGATAACCGAGCCAGTCATTCCAGCGGTAAATTTTCAAAAATAGTCTTCTCATGGTCTGAAAATTGACATTTTCTATGAGAAAAGTTAAGTTTTTTTAAACAAATTCGATGGTTATAGGGTTAAGGATATGCAGTCTCAAGACTGAGCCACAAAGCCTAAAGTGCCTAGCATGCCTGCAGGCCAGCACTACTTGCCTAAAACATAAGGTAGGCAAATGTTTCACATCATACATGTTCTTCTACACGTATGTATATGTATATATTTGTGTCCCTTGTTGTAATAACCGTATATAGACGAATTAACAACAGGTATCAGGAGATAACAAATATCTCGCCTCCTTATGTTGATGCAGGACCCAGCCTGCCAAGGAATAAATATTCTGTGAAAAAATAATGTTCAAGACATGTTCATACCGGTATATAGAACGAGAGCGATGAGAAGATAGCAAATAGCTTTTCTGTATGGATCGATTGTCGCAGGATATGATGGACCATCGGATACAATCTCATGTTGAAATGACAATCTATTTGGTGAATCAAAACACTCATTGTCAGGGTCTGATCCCTGGATTTTGTTTGGTCCACCTAGCACCAGATAGTGGTGGGGGGGTGCTCTGCGGGTCCTAACCAAGACAATTTTGAGCTAGGTGCTCTCAGAGGCCATCTCCTGCATTCCTGGGGGTAAATATCGACCGTCAGTCATTGTCAGTTGACTATAAAATTATTCCCAGACTAATTTCACCAATTTGCTAGTGAAAGAAGTCTACAGTATACCTTAGGAAAAGTGTAATTGCCACAAACTAGGCTAGTAACAATGACCCAATCATCGATTTGCTGTGAACATCATTAACTGGCTTATTCACCAATAGTGCGAAACAGATAAACGCATCCCTACAACGCTAAGCGGATTACTTCAGCTAGCGAATGTGACAGTGCACTTAGGAGACAAGAACTTGAACAAACTTTAGTCGCCCTTAGTTCCCAATCATATCTCCCAGATTTTGGGCCGATCTGTTCAGTTGTTGGGAAGAACTAATTTTCGTGAAAACTATGGCATCCAAGATAGCCATGTAAGCATTTGGCCAATCAAGTTCCCTCAAACTTGGTTTATCTGTTGCCCTAGATGATGTTTCATGAGTTTCAAATTTGTTAAAGCCATTTCTAAAAATCAGACAAAATCCAAGACAGACCCCTGCCCAATTTGACCATCAGCTTCGTTTGAACAAAGTTGGATTTGTATGCTCTAAGGAGTCTTCCTGCCAAATATAATTGAAATCGGTCCAGTGGTTCTCGAGAAGATAGTTTAAATCTCGTATTGCTTTAGTACGGGAGTTCTTGGCAGGAAAATTGTCCAAGATGGCCACAAAGCCGTTTATCCAACAGTTTGCAAAGAAGTAAATTTGAAACCAGCAGTTTCAGAGATTTTTTAAAGAGATGTTAAATATCGGCCAAAATCCAAGATGGCCAAATTGGCCGATCAGCTTCTTTTTTTAAAAACTTGGATATGTACGCCCTAAGATTGCTTCCTGCCTTGGTTCGTGAGAAGACAATTAAAATGTCCTCTGGCTTTAGTATGGGAGTTTATGGTCTGAAAAAGATCCAAGACAGCCCCGAAACCGTTTATCCGACAGTTCCCAACATGGGAATTTGAAATCGGCATACCCAAAAAACTATATATAATCAATTTCGGCTTTCTGCAAAGTGAGATGACTTATAATTTGAAAGCAGTGGTTGGAAAAGGGAACAATACAGGTAACAAGAAGCTCAAGGGGCAAGGGCCTTCACTCGATGCTCAGCTGCCTAATACTGAGACTGCAGCTTAAAGTTATTCTGAATCAATAAGATTTGGAAAATATTTTAAATTGTCAGTGACGATTGTCTTGTTTTGAGCCAGCATTTTACTTTGATATTTGTAGCCACCATTATTTAGGATTCTATTGATCTCTCGATGTCATGCAAAGCTCAATATAAACTGATTCAAGTAACCCTAATGAAAGTTAGTCTACTGTCGGTCTCCAAGATGGGAGGATATGTATAGCTTGTAGTGAGCGGCATATAGTAATTCGATTCTAATTGTGTATTAACTATGGTAGATGTGAAACACGCTAGGCTAGATATTTTTATAACAATTTGACTGAAAATTAGTGCTGGCTATAGCAGCAACAACTTTCCTTCAAATTAGTTGCGAAAGAATTAGCAGAAAATGTAAAACAATTTGACTGAAAATCATTGCTACAACAACCAAATTGATCTCAAAATAATCAGCAGGACTTTCAATGTAGTAACACATTCTGAAGATGCTTCGCGTAATTTGATTGACAGTCATTGCTGACTAAAGCAGCAACAACTTTATCAAATTCCTTTCAGATAGTGATCTAATGGACCTTTCCAGCTTGTTTATTCATCAATCATATGATGTCATACTCAATTAGTGATGTGTAAGATGACATCATAATAAATGATGTCATGAATGACGTAGATAAGTTAGGCACAAATGCACAATTGGTGAAGGACTAAGCATTGCTGTACGAATTGTATGTCTTTACTATTTAATAAATATGCTGTTGAATATATTGAAACTAATTTGACTGGGCGTTGTTGCTGCCATAGCAGCACCCAGGCAAATTAGTTTCAAAATATTCAACAGCTTACTCGCATAGTTTTCTGAAAACTGATAGTCAGGAATTCAGGGAGCGAGCGAAGTGTGGGTGGCGGCTAAATAGAGATGGGCGGGTATAGATAAAACTGGATTCCCCCATTGGATATTGTCTCTGTATAATGACTCACCGCAATTGTACCCCATTAACATGCATGATACGACCAGAGTCCTCTTCAGCAATAAATACATTCTCAAAATCAAGATTTGAATTCCGTGTCTCTATGTAACCATCTTCAGCCTGAGAACAAAGTGCAAGACCGGAGTAACATGTCAATTGTATGAACAGCATCAGGCATAGTCAACACGGGTCTTTGTACATGAGATTACTGTCAGGTCTAGACAAGACAGGTCACTAAGCCCTTACAGGTGAGATTACTGTCAGGACTAGACAAAATGGGTCACTAGGCTATTACTGGGAAGATTACTGTCAACGCTAGACAAGAGAGGTCACTAAGCCCTTACTGGTGAGTTTACTGTCACGGCTAGACAAGACAGGTCACTAAGCCTTTACGGGTGAGATTACTGTCAGGGCTAGACAAAATGGGTCACTAAGCCACTACTGGGAAGATCACTGTCAAGGCTACACAAGACAGGTCACTAAACCCTTACTGGTGACATTACTGTCAGGGCTAGACAAGACAGGTCACTAAGCCGTTACTCGTGAGATTAGTCAGTGCTAGACAATAGATGCAGGTCACAAAGCCCTTACTGGCGAGATTAGTCAGGGCTAGACAAGACAGGTCACTAAGCCGTTACTCGTAAGATTAGTCAGTGCTAGACAATAGATGCAGGTCACAAAGCCCTTACTGGCGAGATTAGTCAGGGCTAGACAAGACAGGTCACTACGCCCTTAATGGTGAGATTACTGGCAGAGCTAGACAAGATGGGTCACTAAGTATTTACTAGCGAGATTACTGGCAGGCCTAGACAAGACAGGTCACTAAGCCCTTACTGGTTAGATTACCGTCAGGGCTAAACAAGAGAGGTCACTAAGCCCTTACTGGTGAGATTACTGCAAGGGCTAGACAAGATGGGTCACTAAGCAGTTACTGGTGAGATTACTGACAGGGCTAGACAAGATGGGTCACTAAACATGTACTGGTGAGATTACCGTCAGGGCTAGACAACACAGGTCACTAAGCCCTTACTGGTGAGATTACTGTCAGTGCTAGACAATACATGTCACAAAGCCCTTACTGGTGACATTACTGTCAAGGCTAGACAAGATGGGTCACTAAGCCATTACTGGGAAGATTACTGTCAAGGCTAGACAAGACAGGTCACTAAGCCATTACTGGTGAGATTACTGTCAGGGCTAGACAAGACAGGTAACTACGCCCTTACTGGTGAGATTACTGTCAAGGCTAGACAAGACAGGTCACTAATCCCTTACTGGTGAGATTAGTCAGTGCTAGACAATACAGGTCACAAAGCCCTTACTGGTGCAATTAGTTAGTGCTAGACAATACCGGTCACAAAGCCCTTACTGGTGAGATTACTGTCAGGGCTAGACAAGACCAGTCACAAAGCCCTTACTGGTGAGATTACTGACAGGGCTAGACAAGATGGGTCACTAAACATGTACTGGTGAGATTACTGTCAGGGCTAGACAACACAGGTCGCTAGGCCCTTACTGGTGAGATTACTGTCAGGGCTAGACAAGACAGGTCACTAAGCCCTTACTGGTGAGAGTACTGCGAGAGCTATACAAGATGGGTCACTAAGCATTCACAGGTGAGATTACCTTCAGGGCTAGACAAGACAGGTCACCAAGCCCTTACTGGTGAGATTACTGTCAGGGCTAAACAAGACAGGTCACTAAGCCCTTACTGGTGAGAGTACTGGCAGAGCTAGACAAGACAGGTCAGTAAGCCGTTACTCGTGAGATTAGTCAGTGCTAGACAATAGATACAGGTCACAAAGCCCTTACTGGCGAGATTAGTCAGGGCTAGACAAGACAGGTCACTAAGCCCTTAATGGTGAGATTACTGGCAGAGCTAGACAAGATGGGTCACTAAACATGTACTGGTGAGATTACTGTCAGAGCTAGACAACACAGGTCACTAAGCCCTTACTGGTGAGATTACTGTCAGGGCTAGACAAGACAGGTCACTAAGCCCTTACTGGTGAGAGTACTGGCAGAGCTAGACAAGATGGGTCACTAAGCATTTACAGGTGAGATTACCTTCAGGGCTAGAGAAGACAGGTCACTAAGCCCTTAATGGTGAGATTACTGGCAGAGCTAGACAAGATGGGTCACTAAACATGTACTGGTGAGATTACTGTCAGAGCTAGACAAGACAGGTCACTAAGCCCTTACTGGTGAGAGTACTGGCAGAGTTAGACAAGATGGGTCACTAAGCATTTACAGGTGAGATTACCTTCAGGGCTAGACAAGACAGATCACCAAGCCCTTACTGGTGAGATTACTGTCAAGGCTAGACAATACAGGTCAGTAAGCCGTTACTCGTGAGATTAGTCAGTGCTAGACAATAGATACAGGTCACAAAGCCCTTACTGGCGAGATTAGTCAGGGCTAGACAAGACAGGTCAGTAAGCCCTTAATGGTGAGATTACTGGCAGAGCTAGACAAGATGGGTCACTAAGCATTTACTAGCGAGATTACTGTCAGGCCTAGACAAGACAGGTCACTAAGCACTTACTGGCTAGATTACCGTCAGGGCTAAACAAGACAGGTCACTAAGCCCTTACTGGTGAGATTACTGCCAGGGCTAGATAAGATGGGTCACTAAGCAGTTACTGGTGAGATTACTGACAGGGCTAGACAAGATGGGTCACTAAACATGTACTGGTGAGATTACTGTCAGGGCTAGACAACACAGGTCACTAAGCCCTTACTGGTGAGATTACTGTCAGGGCTAGACAAGACAGGTCACTAAGCCGTTACTCGTGAGATTAGTCAGTGCTAGACAATAGATGCAGGTCACAAAGCCCTTACTGGCGAGATTAGTCAGGGCTAGACAAGACAGGTCACTAAGCCGTTACTCGTGAGATTAGTCAGTGCTAGACAATAGATGCAGGTCACAAAGCCCTTACTGGCGAGATTAGTCAGGGCTAGACAAGACATGTCACTACGCCCTTAATGGTGAGATTACTGGCAGAGCTAGACAAGTTGGGTCACTAAGCATTTACTAGCGAGATTACTGTCATGCCTAGACAAGACAGGTCACTAAACATGTACTGGTGAGATTACTGGGAGGGCTAGACAACACAGGTCACTAAGCCCTTACTGGTGAGATTACTGTCAGGGCTAGACAAGACGGGTCACTAAGCCCTTACTGGTGAGATTACTGCCAGGGCTAGACAAGATGGGTCACTAAGCAGTTACTGGTGAGATTACTGACAGGGCTAGACAAGATGGGTCACTAAACATGTACTGGTAAGATTACTGTGAGGGCTAGACAACACAGGTCACTAAGCCCTTACTGGTGAGATTACTGTCAGTGCTAGACAATACAGGTCACAAAGCCCTTACTGGTGCAATTAGTCAGTGCTAGACAATACAGGTCACAAAGCCCTTACCGGTGAGATTACTCTCAGGGCTAGACAAGACCAGTCACAAATCCCTTACTGGTGAGATTACTGACAGGGCTAGACAAGATGGGTCACTAAACATGTACTGGTGAGATTGCTGTCAGGGCTAGACAACACAGGTCACTAAGCCCTTACTGGTGAGATTACTGTCAGGGCTAGACAAGACAGGTCACTAAGCTTTTACGGGTGAGATTACTGTCAGGGCTAGACAAAATGGGTCACTAAGCCACTACTGGGAAGATCACTGTCAAGGCTACACAAGACAGGTCACTAAACCCTTACTGGTGAGATTACTGTCAGTGCTAGACAAGACAGCTCACTAAGCCCTTACTGATGAGATTACTTGCAGAGCTAGACAAGATGGGTCACTAAGCATTTACAGGTGAGATTACCTTCAGGGCTAGACAAGACAGGTCACCAAGCACTTACTGGTGAGATTACTGTCAAGGCTAGACAAGACAGGTCAGTAAGCCGTTACTCGTGAGATTAGTCAGTGCTAGACAATAGATACAGGTCACAAAGCCCTTACTGGCGAGATTAGTCAGGGCTAGACAAGACAGGTCACTACGCCCTTAATGGTGAGATTACTGGCAGAGCTAGACAAGATGGGTCACTAAGCATTTACTAGCGAGATTACTGGCAGGCCTAGACAAGACAGGTCACTAAGCCCTTACTGGTTAGATTACCGTCAGGGCTAAACAAGAGAGGTCACTAAGCCCTTACTGGTGAGATTACTGCCAGGGCTAGACAAGATGGGTCACTAAGCAGTTACTGGTGAGATTACTGACAGGGCTAGACAAGATGGGTCACTAAACATGTACTGGTGAGATTACCGTCAGGGCTAGACAACACAGGTCACTAAGCCCTTACTGGTGAGATTACTGTCAGTGCTAGACAATACATGTCACAAAGCCCTTACTGGTGACATTACTGTCAAGGCTGGACAAGATGGGTCACTAAGCCATTACTGGGAAGATTACTGTCAAGGCTAGACAAGACAGGTCACTAAGCCATTACTGGTGAGATTACTGTCAGGGCTAGACAAGACAGGTAACTACGCCCTTACTGGTGAGATTACTGTCAAGGCTAGACAAGACAGGTCACTAATCCCTTACTGGTGAGATTAGTCAGTGCTAGACAATACAGGTCACAAAGCCCTTACTGGTGCAATTAGTAAGTGCTAGACAATACCGGTCACAAAGCCCTTACTGGTGAGATTACTGTCAGTCACAAAGCCCTTACTGGTGAGATTACTGACAGGGCTAGACAAGATGGGTCACTAAACATGTACTGGTGAGATTACTGTCAGGGCTAGACAACACAGGTCGCTAGGCCCTTACTGGTGAGATTACTGTCAGGGCTAGACAAGACAGGTCACTAAGCCCTTACTGGTGAGAGTACTGGCAGAGCTATACAAGATGGGTCACTAAGCATTCACAGGTGAGATTACCTTCAGGGCTAGACAAGACAGGTCACCAAGCCCTTACTGGTGAGATTACTGTCAGGGCTAAACAAGACAGGTCACTAAGGCCTTACTGGTGAGAGTACTGGCAGAGCTAGACAAGACAGGTCAGTAGGCCGTTACTCGTGAGATTAGTCAGTGCTAGACAATATATACAGGTCACAAAGCCCTTACTGGCGAGATTAGTCAGGGCTAGACAAGACAGGTCACTAAGCCCTTAATGGTGAGATTACTGGCAGAGCTAGACAAGATGGGTCACTAAACATGTACTGGTGAGATTACTGTCAGAGCTAGACAACACAGGTCACTAAGCCCTTACTGGTGAGATTACTGTCAGGGCTAGACAAGACAGGTCACTAAGCCCTTACTGGTGAGAGTACTGGCAGAGCTAGACAAGATGGGTCACTAAGCATTTACAGGTGAGATTACCTTCAGGGCTAGACAAGACAGGTCACTAAGCCCTTAATGGTGAGATTACTGGCAGAGCTAGACAAGATGGGTCACTAAACATGTACTGGTGAGATTACTGTCAGAGCTAGACAACACAGGTCACTAAGCCCTTACTGGTGAGAGTACTGGCAGAGTTAGACAAGATGGGTCACTAAGCATTTACAGGTGAGATTACCTTCAGGGCTAGACAAGACAGATCACCAAGCCCTTACTGGTGAGATTACTGTCAAGGCTAGACAATACAGGTCAGTAAGCCGTTACTCGTGAGATTAGTCAGTGCTAGACACCAGATACAGGTCACAAAGCCCTTACTGGCGAGATTAGTCAGGGCTAGACAAGACAGGTCAGTAAGCCCTTAATGGTGAGATTACTGGCAGAGCTAGACAAGATGGGTCACTAAGCATTTACTAGCGAGAGTACTGTCAGGCCTAGACAAGACAGGTCACTAAGCACTTACTGGTTAGATTACCGTCAGGGCTAAACAAGACAGGTCACTAAGCCCTTACTGGTGAGATTACTGCCAGGGCTAGATAAGATGGGTCACTAAGCAGTTACTGGTGAGATTACTGACAGGGCTAGACAAGATGGGTCACTAAACATGTACTGGTGAGATTACTGTCAGGGCTAGACAACACAGGTCACTAAGCCCTTACTGGTGAGATTACTGTCAGGGCTAGACAAGACAGGTCACTAAGCCGTTACTCGTGAGATTAGTCAGTGCTAGACAATAGATGCAGGTCACAAAGCCCTTACTGGCGAGATTAGTCAGGGCTAGACAAGACAGGTCACTAAGCCGTTACTCGTGAGATTAGTCAGTGCTAGACAATAGATGCAGGTCACAAAGCCCTTACTGGCGAGATTAGTCAGGGCTAGACAAGACATGTCACTACGCCCTTAATGGTGAGATTACTGGCAGAGCTAGACAAGTTGGGTCACTAAGCATTTACTAGCGAGATTACTGTCATGCCTAGACAAGACAGGTCACTAAACATGTACTGGTGAGATTACTGGGAGGGCTAGACAACACAGGTCACTAAGCCCTTACTGGTGAGATTACTGTCAGGGCTAGACAAGACGGGTCACTAAGCCCTTACTGGTGAGATTACTGCCAGGGCTAGACAAGATGGGTCACTAAGCAGTTACTGGTGAGATTACTGACAGGGCTAGACAAGATGGGTCACTAAACATGTACTGGTAAGATTACTGTGAGGGCTAGACAACACAGGTCACTAAGCCCTTACTGGTGAGATTACTGTCAGTGCTAGACAATACAGGTCACAAAGCCCTTACTGGTGCAATTAGTCAGTGCTAGACAATACAGGTCACAAAGCCCTTACCGGTGAGATTACTCTCAGGGCTAGACAAGACCAGTCACAAATCCCTTACTGGTGAGATTACTGACAGGGCTAGACAAGATGGGTCACTAAACATGTACTGGTGAGATTGCTGTCAGGGCTAGACAACACAGGTCACTAAGCCCTTACTGGTGAGATTACTGTCAGGGCTAGACAAGACAGGTCACTAAGCTTTTACGGGTGAGATTACTGTCAGGGCTAGACAAAATGGGTCACTAAGCCACTACTGGGAAGATCACTGTCAAGGCTACACAAGACAGGTCACTAAACCCTTACTGGTGAGATTACTGTCAGTGCTAGACAAGACAGCTCACTAAGCCCTTACTGATGAGATTACTTGCAGAGCTAGACAAGATGGGTCACTAAGCATTTACAGGTGAGATTACCTTCAGGGCTAGACAAGACAGGTCACCAAGCACTTACTGGTGAGATTACTGTCAAGGCTAGACAAGACAGGTCAGTAAGCCGTTACTCGTGAGATTAGTCAGTGCTAGACAATAGATACAGGTCACAAAGCCCTTACTGGCGAGATTAGTCAGGGCTAGACAAGACAGGTCACTAAGCCCTTAATGGTGAGATTACTGGCAGAGCTAGACAAGATGGGTCACTAAGCATTTACTAGCGGGATTACTGTCAGGCCTAGACAAGACAGGTCACTAAGCACTTACTGCTTAGATTACCGTCAGGGCTAAACAAGAAAGGTCACTAAGCCCTTACTGGTGAGATTACTGCCAGGGCTAGACAAGATGGGTCACTAAGCAGTTACTGGTGAGATTACTGTCAGGGCTAGACAAGACGGGCCACTAAGCATTTACTGGTGAGATTACTGTCAGGGCTAGACAAGAGGGATCACTAAGCCTTTACTGGTGAGATTACTGTCAGGGCGAGACAAGAGGGGTCACTAAGCCTTTACTGGTGAGATTACTGCCATGGCTAGACAGGAGGGGTCACTAAGCCTTTACTGGTGAAATTACTGTCATGGCTAGACAAGAGGGGTCACTAAGACATTACTGGTGAGATTACTGTCATGGCTAGACAAGATAGGTCACTAAGCCTTTACTGGTGAGATTACTGTCATGGATAGACAAGAGGGGTCACTAAGCCTTTACTGAGGAGCTGAGGACCTATAAAGGTGAATCCTTCAAAAATCCCATTTTTACCCAAAATATTGAAACTATAAAGGTGAATCCTTCAAAGGCACATCTAGCCATCATTAAGAAGCCACCTGCGAAGTTTCATGAAATTACTTTAAGCGATTTTGGATGATATGGTGTTTACAAAGAAATTGAAATTTCTTTTGTTTTTCTGCATTTTCACTGAAAATCTTGGACCTATAATGGTGAATTCTTCAAAAACCACGTCTGCGTATCATAGATACCTGAGGCATACACCAAGTTTCATCTAAACAAGAGGCCCAAGGGGCCTGTGTCGCTCACGTGGAGCACCATTAATTTTTGTCAATATTGTTGGTGGGTGGTTTAGTAGTCGTTTAAATGAGTGTGTGGACATTTTTGCAAGTGCAATATGGCCGCCAAACACGCTACATTTTGCCCAGGATTTTTTTGGCGAATCACCTTCCCTTGAACAAACTTTAATGGTCCTTAGTCCTTAATCATACTGCCCAAATTTCAGCCTGATCCCTTCAGCGGTTCTGGAAGTCGTTTTCGGGAAAGCTAGGTCATCCAAGATGGTTGCCGAACCACTTGGTCAATCAAGTCCTCTTGAACAAACTTGGCTTACCTTAAATGGGATATTTTATCGGATATTGTCACATTGTGTCAGAGGCGAATGCCATATGTATATTAAAAAAAGAAATTGAAAAACGTTTGAAAGAATATGGTGCAGAGGTAGATTAATATCATTTGAAAATGACAATCTGTCCATCAAAACACTGCCGTGAGTATTTAACCTTTCATTTAATGTGCCGAATACATAAATATTCTAACACTTATATTACATCCTTGTCAATTTGTGTATAATTTAATGTTGATTATGGAAGTATAGTTTTAAGAATACATTGTTAATGTAGATTTACCGTTTGGTATGAAATCGTTTGAATGGAGGCTGTTGCAGCCTGATATAACTGCCGCTTCCAGTCATTCGGATCCAACATTGTCAGTCGTCTGTAATTTGTTTTGGACAGAGCAAAATTCCCTGTACAATTCTGGCCTAAAATCATCCTATGTTTATGAATTACAGACGATCAGTATTATATTTTGGAACCGCCTTATCATTGTAGCTAAGATCGTTATAAAATAGCAGCGAGTTTTGTCATTGTTTAACAATGTACAACCCCCTGATAATTTTAGAATCTCTCTCAAAAAGTAAAGATAGATATTCAAATGCCACGGAGATATTACTATTGCGCGCCGCACTCCTGACAAACTGTTTGCATTTAAATGCGCATGCTTTCAGAATAGAGCATACCAGATGTTTAATTTGATCAAAATAATGAACGTATAGCGTTTATTTTATTAGTATATACCTACTTTGACAGAACAGATATTTCAAAAATACTATTAGGACGAAAAGACTGATAAATATGTAATTAGATTTCTTATGTTAATTAACATTTAATCATTTGAACCCAGACTTCCACGAATCTCACGTTCTGGACAATCGTACGTGTAAGCTGCTGGATGTTTTGAAACTGGTTGGACTGGAAATCGTTGCTGCCATATACAGGAACGACTCCCTGTTACATGTGTTTCAAAATATTCAACAGAATATTTATTAAAATAAAAATGATTTCTTTCGTATTTGTCCCTTGGTGTTCAAAGAGTTAAATATGTATATTTATTGAGCAGCTATTTTGAAGTATTTTATTATACTGAAAGACAGATGGGTTTTTGAAAGGTTTTTCCTTTTCACTTGCCGTTTATTTACTGTTTGTATGTTGTATGATTTGTACGTCAGTCTTTTACATATATTTTTGGATATGGAAGGTTTTTCGCACGATCCATTGATCATATCATATCAATAAAAAAAATGAAAAAAGTAGTAGTAGTAGTAGTAGTAGTAGTAGTAGTAGTAGTAGTAGTAGTAGTAGTAGTGGTGGTGATGATGGTGGTAGTGATAGTTGTAGTAGCAGTAATAGTAGTAGTCGTGGTGGTCATGCTAGTATTAGTAGTAGTAGTATTAGTATTAGTAGTAGTAGTAGTAGTAGTAGTAGTAGTAGTAGTAGTATTAGTATTAGTATTAGTAGTAGTAGTAGTAGTAGTAGTAGTAGTAGTAGTAGTAGTGGGTTGTTGTTGTGATAATAGCTATGGCAACGATACAGGAAGCATGCGATCTTAGTTGTCATGTCATTATGTAATGGTAGTTGTTTAGTGTATTTTCTAGATCTAGTATGTATTGAGTATTCTAGTTTTAGTTATGTCTTTGTATGATTTTAGTGTTAGTATTTTTTCACGTGTATGTTTACCTATATTATTCCACGCTTTGACGACACCAACTGTAATTCTACGTTTCCCTGTGTCTGTTCGTGTGTATCTAATGTGGAGATCATGTTTGTTCCTAGTGTTGTATGTGTGGATTTTGATGTTGTTTGCAAGGCTGTGGGTTATAGATTTACGTAAGATTTTGTGATGAAAGGCTCTGGCAATGTTTATCTTCTGTGACTTACCTATGTCTGTGAGTTTAAGAAGTTTTTGTGTTTTGAAGATGTTTTGACCCTTTGCTTTTTTTGAGAACATTTTAATGCATTTTTTCTGCATGCTTTGTTAATTTGGCTTTTTGTGTGGTAGTCCAGATGGCAATGCAGTATGTGAGGTGTGGAGGATCAGTGTGGAATACAGGGTTTTAATAGTGGCCTGTGTTAGGTATGGCTTTAGTCTTTGAATGACGTCATGTCTCTTGCTACTTTAGCTGTGACTACCTCAATTTGTTTGTCCCAGGTCAGGTTCTTGTCTAAATAAATTCCTAAGAATTTAACAAAAGGAGCTTCTTCAATTTCCTTTTTATTAATATAGATTTTTGGAATACTATTGTTTCTTGATTGTCTAGACTTTGAAAATAGCATGTAGTTAGTTTTATCAACATTTAATGATAGCTTGTTTACTTTGAACCAATTGATTACTTGATCCATTTCTTTATTTACTCTTTCATATAATATATCTAAGTTTTTGTCGGAGCAAAAGGCATTGGTGTCATCGGCAAGCAGTTTTAGTGACAAAATGTGGCAAATTTCTGACAATTCATTCACATGGAGTAAAAACGGTAGAGGGCCAAGAATTGAACCATGAGGAACACCACAGATTAATTTCCCGTTTTCAGAGTAGGTAGCATTAAATTGCACGCATTGTGTTCTATCAGTTAAGTAGCTCTTAAACCAGGCAAGTGCACATCCTCGGATTCCATAAGAGGCAGGTTTTCCTAATAATGTATTGTGATTGATAGCTTTTGTAAAATTCAAGAAGATGCCCAGTATCTCTTCTTTCTTTTCAATTGATTCAATTATTTTTATGTCATTTCAACTAGTGAGAGGATTGTTGAGTGTTTTCTGGCGGAAGCATATAAAATTTCCTTTTTTTTCTAGGTAATTGATTAATCTAATATACATTATTCGCTCCATTAATTTAGAGTAAAGTGGAAGTATTGAGACAGGCCTGTAATTTTGTGAAATTGGACGAGTCTTTTACTTTATATATTGGAGTGACACATGCAGATTTTAGCTTTGATGGAAATATGTCTTGTACTAGTGATTGATTGCAGATATGGTTAAATGGTGTTAGTAAATCAAATATGCGGTGTTTAAATATGCTCCAATTAAAACCATCTACGCCGACACTTTTCGCTGGATTAAGTGAATTAAGTATAGTGAAGATTTCTTCATTGTCAACAGGATAAGCAAAATATGAAGAGGATTGTTAAGCGGAAGTATCTGCGAGGTAATCACTGTATTTAATTCCTGATGTAGATATGATTTTCTTTGAGAAATCTGGACCAATGCTAACAAAATATTGATTGAAACCGTTTGCAATTTCGGTTTACCTTATTATTGTAGAGAAACTGGGTCTGTTGTGCTTTTCTATTGTTTTTATTCAAAAGTGATTTATAATTTTCCATTTATCATTTATATCATTTTTGGATTGCTCACATTTATTCTGATAATAGTTCTTTTTTGATGTTTTTATTATCTGGTCCAACTCATTATACTTTGTTTGACATTTTATAAATGTCAAATAAAGTTGCTGTTTTTATGACAGGCAGATATCAATCCTCTTGTCAACCATGGTTTAGTAGGGATGTGCTTGCATAATTGCTTTTCTTTCATGGGGAAACTGTGATCAAGATGATAGTGCATATGTTGTGGAGCTTGGTGTAGGCATCATCACATGACTCTATATCTATCACTTCGTTCCAGTCTACCTGGCCTCAGACAATTTTTCAAATTTGACCTGATTCATTTCTCTACACTTAAATTTTCGTTTTTAAATGGACAGCAGATCATTTTGACTGTTTTTCAAGGATACACATTGGTAGGTGATCTGATGTGTCTGTTACGAAACTTCCTGAATGTGTTTTGTTGATGAAACTGATAATATTACTGAATATATTATCAATAGTTCTAGCCGAACTCTCAGTAATTCTGGTTGGCTTAGTTATGTTTGGATAAAAGGAATATGCATTTAGCAAATCTGTAAAACTTTGTGAATGAGGGCAGGTTTGTTCCATCAGGACAATATTGAAATCACCCATGGGGTAGACTGTTTAGTTTTCTTTTTGAATATCGTCCAAGGTTGCTCCTAGTAGGTCAATAAATTATCTTTTGTCGGTGTTTGCTGCACTATAGATAGTGCCTATTATTTTATTTTTTCCTTTTTCTGTTGGGATTTCTATAAACAATGATTCAAAATTTGGGGCCAGAACTGAAAGATCCTCACGCTTAGTGTACTGAAGATTATTCTTGATGTACATGCCTACACCACCACCCTTTTAAAATGTTCTGTACTTTTCAATAAACGTGTACTTTTTTATATCTAAGGTGAAGTTGCTTTTAGCCATGTCTCAGTAATTCCAATAATTCCAAATTCATGTGCACACAGTTCTAAAAGGCAGCATAACCTGTCAATGTTCTTCAGGAGTGATCGTATGTTATGTATATGGTTTAGTCGTATGAGACTTTCATGGATCCAAAGTTGTTGACGACGCAGACAGCGGACGGGGACACGGAGGCTTTTAAAATTGGCTGAATTGACGATTTCCAACTGTATTACATGCACTTACTGGCTACTTTGATGGCATTGGTCAATTTAACAGGCGATTTATCAGCAGCAAATTTGGACAATGTCTCGTACTTTTCAGACACAAAGCATACACCATCATGATACTCATTTTTATCAGTCCGCATAACCATATTGAAGTATTTGTTCCCTTTCTGCCTTGTTTTATTAGGTGAAAGTTGATGAATAAATCGAGAATATCTTCATCGTCACGGTTTCTACGTGCTTGCTTCTTGTTAGGAGTCGCCATGATGAAATTTGAAGCCGAACGATGATGTTCGGATAATCCTCCTATAGGTAGGAGCACCCGCTTTTGTGGTAAGATAACGGTTCTGTACAACGATGATAGACACATGTGACGAAAGATACTTGAAAACGCGTACTGCAGGTGCTTAATAGTTCTATGCTGTGAAGTAATTCTTGTCCATCAGTTAAAATTTGAAGCGAAATGAAAGTACTGTAATCTATTATTAGAAAGACGGCTGAATACATGTTAGGACAAAATCATCATCATCATCATCATCATCATTATCATCATCATCATCATCATCATCTACTGCGACCTTGAAGGCCAAAGGCCTATTGTCGATCAAGCCCATTTATATGTACATATCGCCTACACGTATGTGGGCTATTTAGCTATATATATATATATAAATCTGTCAATTTTTTAGAAGGTTGCGACAATCCCTAAGCTATCCCACAGTAACACATGTTTCTTGTCTTGTAAATTGCAACTGGTGGCGAGTTTCGTCACCACGCAATTTCCTAGTGTAGGAAGCTGATTGGGTACTTGCATGGCGATTCTACTAAGGATATGACCTTTGACTTTGCATTGAGTACATTTACCGGTATAGAGTTCTCAAACTTGTTATTGACTAAGGTAACTTTTGTGTTCTGGACTGGTGGAGAGGTTTTCCACCAAGCCCATTTTTGCTGTTGGTCAAGGTTTGAGGGTCCCTGGAAGTTCAGCTTTGTACTCATAGCGGAAACATAATTTATCCAATCTATTCTTGAAACAATGTAATGTTGGAGCCTGCACTACCTCTTCACTTAGGGAGTTCCAATTGTTAACTATTCTGTTACTGAAAGTGTGCAGACACATGGCTGATTTGCTTTGGTGTTTAAATAGTTTGAGACCATGGCCACAGCTTTTCTGTTCTTTGTCCAGCTCAAGTCCAGGGAGACCAGTCTTGTATTTTCCATATAGAAATTTAAACGTTTCTATCATGTCCCCGCTTAATAGTAGTAGTAGTAGCAGCAGCAGCAGCAGTAGTAGTAGTAGTAGTAGTAGTAGTAGTAGTAGTAGTAGTAGTAGTAGTAGTAGTAGTAGTAGTAGTAGTAGTAGCAGCAGCAGTCGAAGTGAACGCATGCATTTATTTAGCTCTGCAATTGCTGCCCGAATTTGCTAGTTTCTAGCGCGATTTTGTAGACGAACACACACACACACACACACACACACACACACACACACACACACACACACACACACACACACACACACACATATATATATATATATATATATATATATATATATATATATATATATATTTCGTATTAGTATTTCCTTTCAAACTTTATATTTAATTTGTAAATTCTTGTCTTGGTAGGAGCGGATTTTGTGTCTCCATCTTCTAAAGGCACTCCTCTTAGCTGGCGGTTTCCGCCATTTAATAGGGCTCCTCTTACTGTGGTCAATGCAATACATTTCTTCCCGCGCCAGTATGCTATTTCTATAGTTTGTTGGCTAGCTCATTATATTTGGCAAGATCGCTTGAGTGAGTAGATTTAATTCCTTTGCCATTTGTAAGCGCAAGCCTAGTACTTTGATTATATAAATCTTTATAGTCAGTTGGCTGTCCCCGGTCAACTCGAACAGACTAACAAATATGTGACCGTAATATGTTAGTATGCATTAGGAAACCACTTTATTCGGCTAGGTGTTAATGAACCCCTTAATAAGTGGTTCAAACTAACAAATATACGACTGTACACTCTATTCGTATATGTGTTGGTAGACGTCAGGGTTTCAAAAGGGGACACTATTTATTTAGTGTTTAGGTCTTTCCCAGACGTCTTGGTGTTATTATATTTGTATTATATATTGTAGTAGTATAGGTGTCCTCTTTTTATAAAACACCATGGCAACCTATAAGCGTACACTCAGCCGTAAAATACTAAGCAAGGGGTGGGGTGTCACGGCTATCGACGTGTATCATGGGTTAAAGGACGTCGTTGGCACGGGACCGGCTGCTTTGCAGGGGCTTGTCAATGTTACTAAAACTGTATGGAATCTAACAGTGTCAAATGAGGGGGTCAAGGAAAAGCTTCTAGAATATGGTCTTATTGTAAAAGGCGAAGTTTGAAACGTAGAGGAAATCGAGTCAGATAGGTTGCTAGTGAAGATGAAAGTTCCACTAGAAATTCCAGATGACAGAATCGTGAATGAAGTCAAGAAGTATGGCAAAGTGCAAAAGATTGCCCTTTGACAGAACGCTAGCAAACGGTGTAAGACGCATCTGGTTTGATAAAGTGGATAGCTCTTTACCAAGCAGATTGAGGCTTGATGGCAGCTTTGCCATGCCCTTATGGTATAGAGGGCAAATTAAAGAATGCCGGATCTGCCTATGTACGGACCATTTGGCAACAGATTGTCCCAATCAAAACAAATGTTTGCTCTGTGGGTCAACTGTCCAAAATATCAAAACAAGCCCTCAGTATCAGGAGATAATCGCCCATTAAAGGATGCAACTGAGTCAAATGCTTCTGAAGCAATCGCTACGGAAGCTGTTGTTGTGGTTCATGCCGCTGAAAATGACACAAACAAAGCATCAAATCCTGTTAAAGTAACTACAGTTAATGAATTTCAAGTATTAGAGGAGGGTATACACCTTGAGTCAAGAAAATAATCAAAATGCAGGGGAGCCAAACGTGGCTTTAAAAGACACGCAGAAAAATAACGATCTTACTGAAGAGTCAGTGTACAATTCCATAGAAGATGAATTAAAATTAGGACAGGATAAATTTAGGACTTTAGGAGTTCACAGATGAAAGATGACATGTTAATGTGCCGATCAGAAGGGGGTGAAGTGTTAGTGCCATATGTAACGGCGAGAGGCGTGAAATATCTTCTACCACACCATGATTCTGATATTTCCAAATATGAAAATGTGTCTGTGGTAGACCTAGGAAACATTGAATTCGCAGGAAAATTAGGTAAAAGAAACGAGCTAAAAAACCCAAATCAAGTTAATCTAATTATGGCGGTTGTAAACATCATTTTACAAATTATGATTATCTGCACCATCAATTGCAGAGGATTAAATACCGAATTCAAGCAGCGCCACTTGCTTGAAGAATTAGCAAATGAGAGAGTTGGTATTGCTTTTCTACAAGAGACCAAAATTCAAAAAACTGAAGTGTATGAATCACTCAAAGATATCTTCAAAAGGGCAGATTTTTTATTCTTTATCACAAGATACTCGTGCGGGAGTGGCCATTCTTATCCTGCCCGCTGTCTCAACTATGTTGACGTTATATCGTTGTCATCAGATACAAATGGACGATGGATTTGTGTATCAATTGATGTACTAAGCACAAGTTTAAATTTGATGTGCTTTTATGCACCTACCTCTCATTAATTGCGCCGTGAATTTCTAAATGATGTTATTACAATAATTCAAGACAGAACGCCTGAGAACCTAATTATGGGATGTGAATTTAATTGCATATTAGATGAGGCTAAAGACAGAAACACTAGGTCTAAATTTAATGACACATCGCATAATATTTTGAAACACATTTGTGAAAATAAAAGCATGGTAGACACTTATCGGATAGAAAATCCAGAAGGCCGGGAATTTACTTGGTTTTTAACCGATGGAAGGTTAGCTTCAAGGTTAGACAGGATCTACGTAGAACGATCACTGAAAGGTTACATGTGCAAAACTAACATAAAACCAGTAACTTTCTCTGATCACAATATGTCTTCCATCACATTAAACAATGTTGACTGGATCAAACGAGGAGATGGATTTTGGAAACTCAACGTAGCGTTGCTACGAGATAGTTGCTATCGCAAATGTGTAGAAAGTTGTTGGAGGCACTGGGATGAAAAGAGAAGTTGGTATGAATGTATAACAAACTGGTGGGGGGATGCTAAATCCGACCTGAAACATATTTCAAGGCAGTATTCCATCAGGAAAGCGCGAGAAATGTGAAAGCGTAAAAAGGTGCTTCAGAGGTCGGTGTGTAAAATTAATAAGAAAAGTAATGATGGAGAATATAATCATTATGAACTATTAGTTAAATTAAAAGATAGACTAAATGAAATAGAGCAACATCAGTTTGATGCGGCAAAAATAAGGTCACGAGCACAAATGCACACCAAGGGGCGAAAAGCTAACACGTTACTTTTGTAACTTGGAAAAAGCAATAGGTATAGAGAAATTAATGCACTCACTGAAGACTAATGATGGTGTATCAGTGTCCTCAAATGCAGAGATGATGCAAACAGTATCCAAATTTTACAAACTGAGGGAAGTGATGAAGCTGCAACTAGAGATATTTTAACTAATAAAATGCAGACTTCCAGATTCATGTCACGAAAGTTGTGACCAATCACTAACAATTGATGATTTGACAAAATCCCTCAAAGGTATGAAGTTGGAAAAGTCTCCTGGCTGCGATGGACTTCCCATCGAATTTTATCAAACATGCTGGCACATATTTGGTCCAATATTAGAAGAAGTAGCAGCTAGCATTTTTAAGCAAGGACATCTCCCTCCATCGATGGCCCAAGCATATGTTCGGCTTATATATAAGAGGGGTGACAGAAATACAGTACAGAATTATAGACCAATCTCTCTACTCTGTGTAGACTATAAGATTATTACTCTGGCACTAACATTAAAACTTTGCGCAGTCCTAGGGGAACTAATTGATGATGACCAACCATGCTCTGTACCAGGAAGAACAATATTAAAAAAACACATTGCTTATACGAGACCTTATTCAATTAATTGAACAGGATTGCATCCTAGCAGCAATAATAACACTTGATAATGAGAAGGCGTTTGACAGACTTGAATGGGATTTCTTGTTTATGTCTTTATACCATATTGGCTTTGGTTACAAATTTATTAAATGGGTCAATATTTTATATACTGATATAACAAGTTGCTATTTAGTAAATAATCATCTATCTGAACCTGTAGTGTTGGAACGAGGTGTCGACAAGGTTGCTCATTGTTTCCGCTTCTATTTGTCATAGCTATGGAATCATTCGGGGCCACGTTGAGGCAACGTAATGATGTTCAGGGAATATGTATACGTGGCGTAGAAACGCCACTAAAGGTGTCTCAATATGCAGATGATACGACTGTGTTTGCAGGTAAAAATTCAGATTTTAGAACTTTAAAAGGAGTATTATCAGATTTTCAAAAGGCATCAGTGCTTTAAGGTCAATAGAGATAAATCTAAGGGATTATTTTTGGGCGCTTGGAAGGACAGAACTGACAATGTTATGGATATTAACTGGTCAGACGATGTCATAAAGATTTTGGGCATTTACATTAGTAGAGAACAAGATGTAATAATAAACTGGAAAAAAGGCTGTCCAAGCCAAAGTGTGCATGAGTAAATTGGAAACGACGTCGCCTAACTGTATTAGGCAGGACATTTGTCCTTAATAATTAAATTTTATCTGGACTGTGGATACCGCTTCTGTAGTTCATATGCCAAAATCAGTAGAGTCAAAGATCAACACGTTACTTTTGTCCTTCTTATGAGAGGACAAAGCCCATTTAGTATCGCAGTCAATCCTCACCAATGAAACGCAGGATGGAGGCATGGATTTGGTTAATATTTTAGCAAAGTGTGCTTCTTTAAAACTGAAATTCTTGAATAAGTTACTCACTTCAAACTCATCTTGGGCAAGTGTTGCAAGGAGACTTCTCCAAAGGTACGTAGATCCATTTCCAGTAGAATATTTATTTTTGTGCAATAAACTGCCACCGAGCCATCAGAAGATACCCAGCGTATATAAAGAACCGCTCGAAGATTTAAAAATATTTACATGATCATTGCCACAACCCAGTTGTTGGGAAGATGCTTTAGAGCAACGTCTTTGGGGCAACGAGTTGATTCGTGATAATGATGCTGTATTATATTTGCCCTCTATGGCCAAAAATGACATTCAGCATGTACGTGATTTAGTAAATCCAAAATCTCGCAAATGGATTGCGATGCAGTATGTAGCAAGAGCAACATCAATGAGACATATTGATGCCCAACGCTTATTTCTTAGAATAAAGAATGCAATACCTGGTGAATGGTTCAAATTACCGAAAAAAGGTGGCAACACAGATATGTTGCAACCAACATTAGTATTTAAGTCAGAGCATATAAAATACAACATGGCATCTATAGACTGGTATGGAATGCCAATGCAAAGTCGGAGACAGACTCCTATTGCAGTTAGGCATTGGAACAATTTAGGATGCACGCCAAGGAACTGGAAAAATTCGTGGAAAACAATACATCTACCTTGTCTACCAGCAAGCGCACGGGACCTGGCACGGCGATTACTCCATCGAAGGCTATGGGTCGGCCATCTGTCTTATATGTGCAAAATAACAAGTACTTGTTGTATATTGCTATATGGTATTTTATTTTATTTAATTGACTTTATTTTACAATTTTAATGTCTTAGGAGATGATAATTTTGACGAATAACCTAATCTTGGGAATTGGTATATTTAAATATCAAATGAGCATCGCGTCACTATTCTGGAGGTGATCTGACTTTCGAGTTCATTAGGTTAACAGAGTATGACATCTTACATATATACAATTAGCATCCTGTTGTAAATGGTTACTGTAGTTGAATTTGTTCCAGAGTAATTTGCAAAAACTTACAATGAACTAAATTTAGAATGTGAACCCAAAGCGCCATCTATGTTGTCGGAGGTTGTATACTTTTGCTTTGTGCATTATATGACATAAAGGCTACTACGCCCGCCTGGTATTTAAGAATCTGCTAACTGGCATCAATGAGTGACCTTTTGTTACTTATTGACGAGTCACCTTGCCACTTGTTGGCGAGCTGCACTCGCCATTTGGGCCTAATACTATGCGGTGTGCTACGTTAAACTACATATGATCTACTGAGCCTGCCAGTCATGAAATGGCTCAATGGCGTCAATGAGTAGCAGTAACTTACTGCTAATTATTGATGAGTCGCTTTACCACTTGTTGGGTAACTATGCTCGCCATTTGGGCCTACTACTACACGGTATGCAAATAGTAATGGCTTTGTTGAACTATATTATGTTATCAGCTCTTTATTAGGGTTTTTTCTATGTAGTTATGCCATGGGTGTGGTATATGGTAATAGAGTATGTTAGCTTGCACTGTTTTGATATGTTAAGTTTGTATTGTTATTCATATACTATTAATAAAGCCTGCTATTTCACCAGATTTTTTATGGGGGTTTGCAAGCCTTTTTTAAAGGAGTTCTTCCGTGAAGTGTGTCCGACTGCGTCAGCGTCGGATTTTACAAAAAAAGAAAAGAAGTCGTGGTAGTAGTAGTAGTAGTAGTAGCAGCAGCAGCAGCAGCAGTAGTAGTAGTAGCAGTAGTAGTAGTAGTAGTATCATGGGCAGTAGTAGCATGGGCAGTAGTAGCATGGGCAGTAGTAACATGGGCAGTAGTAATATGAGCAGTGGTAGCATGGGCAGTAGTAGTATGGGCAGTAGTAGCATGGGCAGTAGTAGCAGGAGCAGTAGTAGCAGGAGCAGCAGCGTGACAAGAACACTAAACACACCTTAAAAATCATCCATCCTCTCTAGGAAGCAGACTTAAATATATGAGTCTGGCTATTCTGAAATGAGCTTCGCCTAGCATCCACTTCTGCTTCACATGTCTTGCAATGATGAATTCAGAGTCATTTGTAATTGCCTTTCTAGCTTCCAGATAGCAAGTTTTGTAATGATTAGTTCGCAGTCATGCCATTAAGCTGTAGTGATGACTTGCAGATTACTGCACTGAAATTAACAGTGCTACCTGTCTTGAACATTATGCTCCAAAGCACATCATATGTACCTGTGTATATACACTTATACAAACATTAGTTTATGTACTATATATCAAATCTAAATGTGAAACACAAGGTTGTATGCAGAATTTTTTGGTGATCGTGTGTTGTGTGAGTGTATTTTTTCCATTATTCTTGAAGAGGTCTAATAATGGGGTTGGTGGATTATTGTTATAGAAGTCTCCGAGGACGGAGTATAGTTGGAGCGTTCCTATGTCTTCAAGCTTTAATAGTTTTTCTGTCTTAAAAAGATTTTGACCCACTGTTGGTTGAGAAAATATCTTTGTAGTGTTATGTGTCTTTAATTTTTTTTATAGTTTTGATGAGTAAGGTCATTGGCAATCATGTACATCATGGTGACTTTGGATTTAGCGAGGCGTTCTTCAAGAGTTGGGATGTCGAGCTCCTAGAGCATTGTTATGACACTGCTGTACCAGCTGTAGTCATTCTTGATGAAGTTCCTTTGAACGGCTTCCACCTTTTTTTAATCATATCTAGCTCTGTCATGAACATTTAAAAGTCTGTCAAATGTATGAATTATGTTTTTGATGGATTTACTATTTAATAAACATTCTGTTGAATATTTTGTAACTAATTGAACTGGGAGATTTTGCTGCCAGCATCACTATCGATCCAAATTAGTTTCAAAATATTCAACAATGTTTATTAAATAGACAGCAACAACACCCAGTCAAATTAGTTTCAAAATATTCGACAGGTTACCTTTACAGTTACCTTGAAAATGGGATTCTGAAAATACAGGGTTTAAAGTATATAAATCGATCCAAACACCTGCAAATCATGGGTGGAGCTTACCTAGAAATGGGTGGGGCATAGCTAGAAATGTATTCTATTTGAGCTGAGCTTTGATGTTTATGAACAATGAGGAGGACAGGTCAGACATTTGCATCTGTAGAATTAAGGAATCCAATCTGTCTGTCAAATATATGACGTCATAATGAATTACGTCACAATGAATGACATCATGAATAAAGTATCTAGGTCTATTCTAATCACTAATAGTCCGTCAAGTTGTACGAATTGTATTTCTTTACTAGTTAATACACATTCTGTTGAATGTTTTGAAACTAATTTGAATGGGCATTGTTGCTGCCCTAGGCAGCAACGGCACCCAGTCAAATTAGTTTCAAAATATTCAACAGCTTACAGTGTAGGTTTTTGCATAGTTTTCTGGAAATTGAAATTCAGGGAGTTTGGTTCAGTTGATCCCAACAAAGCATGGGCAGAGCTTAGCTAGGAATGGTCGGGGCATAGCTAATTACTGTATTCATCCATTCTTGTTGTTATTGCTAGTCTCGTGATATATTCACCTCTATATTTGGTCATCTTTTTTCTCCCATGAGACATCCTCTTGTAGAGCTGTTCTATGCCCATAATTCATTTGAGATCTCTACAGAGTCCACGCGTCGGCTAGTAGTCAGTTCCACAGCAATAGAACTCACATTCATGTCTTGCGAGATTTGTTTCGATACGAGATCGAAAACAGAATCTCATGTGTAATGAACGGCCATTAGCGTAGTAATTTCCTGCAGAATTTGAGGATAAAGAGAATTGAATCATGAAAGGATATGCCAGCTACTTTGTTCATACCAGACATTATCATTGCACCGAAAATGAGATGATGTAAAGCCCGTAGTCATATGTGTGAAGAATAGTTACTAGAAAATAGTCCTTAATTCATCCTAAAAATTCTAATCGGTTCATACAAAATGAGGACAACACTTCTTTGACATTGTGTAGCTGCTGATATCACATGACCCACTGGACAGATCGAGTTAATTTTAATTTCTCTATCAAGGTAGTGATACAGCGATTAAGATGATACTAAAATCCACACAATCCACGTCAGCACATTTACTGTCCATTATAGAGATAGACTGGGTCTCTGCTGGGTCTGTCTGATCGGCAAAATGGAGTCGGTGTAACAGTCAAGTCATTGCGATGAGGTAACAAGATGGCCGGTCATTACATTAGCGGCATATTCTCAGCACGATGCTATGCCTCTAATTTTAGATTGAAAAGCTCCCGGATCTCCTGAATAATCATATCCACCATTCTCTTGTTGAGAAGTGTTGCATGCGCCATACGAAAAAAGCAACAATTCTCAACACACGATTCGTGGATAGGATTAGTGCTGCGATCCAGGAGTTTTACAATCTAAAAATAGAGGCATAGCATCGTACTGAGAATACGCCCCCAATGAGCCAATGGAGGAATCTGTTCTGTCATTCAAGTATCTGATATCGTAAACAATTACGTAACTAGTCAGCTGACATAATCATACTGAAGTAGAGCTCTGTCATGTAATTGCAAACGTCCATCGCGAGTGATGTACGACTTCTATGTTTTTGATAAGTTTGCAATTTAATAAACATTCTTTTGAATATTTTGAAACTAATTTATCAGGAAGCTGTTGCCGTGTATATGAGCAGTGGCTCCCAGTCAAATTAGTTTCAGAAAATTCAACAGCTTAACTGTATACCTACCTTGAAATTAAGATTTCCACTACTTCAGCTGAGATCAAAGTGTTAACATTAATTCAAGCACGCACGCAAACTGGGCAGAGCTTAGCTAGAAGTGGGAGAGGCACACCTAGAAATGGATCTTTCTAGGCTTACGTGGTCACGTGATTAAATCAAAAATTGCGATTATGTTTTAAATCATGAATTTCTATGATTAAAAATTAAATAATCGAATAATCGTGAATATTTTCTATTGCATAAAATATTTCAAAACCTAACTTTCAATTACTTTTTAACACGATCGATCATGAAAAATTACATTTTAGCTTAGTGAATGTATGTCCATGTGCAGGGCAAGAGATGACTATTTTTGAAAATGTATTACCAGAATGCCCGGTGGCTTAATTCTTGAGCAAGGCATTTCAGTGATACATTTTCAAAAATAGTATTCTCTTGCCCTGCAAATGGGCGTTTCTAAACACCATTGCAATTTTCGTCATTGATATACTTTTGTTGTTATGTCTTGGTAATTTGTATCCAAGCTGATTAATCGAGTAATCACAATTATTTTTTAATAATCAATAACGATCACTCATCACAATAATTGCACAACCATAGATCTTTTATTGATTAACCCGTTCACCGACAAATCCCGAAAAAATTTGTCTTTACAAATATATAACTTTTTCTGTTGAATATTTACAAAATTAATTTGACTGGAAGCAGTTGGTGCCTAAAACAGCAACCGCTTCCAGTCAAATTGATTAAAAAATATGTAACCATCTTCCTCTATGCCATGAAAATGCGATATGGGGAATTTATCGGTGAAAGGGTTAAAATAAACAAATTTATCTATTTTTACAGTTCAATGGCGAACGAGTGTATACGAATCTTGATACAATAGTAGAAGCACTAAGCTTTGATCAGCACCGCTTTACAGTGAATGTATATTGATTAAGGTGTGATGAGCCTGAAGCGAGTGACAAGGATTGGTCGGGATGATTAACTCGTCAACGACGACATCTGCGAAGTAGGCAGGATAATGATAATACTGATTGGGAACCTGAACCAAATATTAGATCATCATGGCAACGAAGATCACGTGTGACTTGCACCTAATGTATATATTATGAAAAAGTGTGACAAATTTTTGAAAACATATTTTCTGAGAGGCTATTCACTTTTACTGTGCTCGCAATGTAACTGACTATCTAATATTGCCTTGCGAATCTTAATGATTCAATTCACCTTTCCAGAGTATCCATCCATCATCTGACCTCATATGACATCAAAATCAGCTCAGCGCAAGTATGATGATGTCACATTCATTAAGTAGAAAAGGGTTCTATTTAGACCATCATCAAATTTCAAATGGTCTGACATGTTGTATGACTTGTATGTCTTTGCAATTCTTTGCTATTTAATAAACATACTGTTAAATATTTTGATTGACTGGGTGCTGTTGCTGCCTTAGGAAGTCAAATTAGTTTCAAAATATTCAACAGCTGACCTGTGTAGTTGTTTGGAAATTGATAGTCAACGTGTTCAGAGATATATCGATCCAAACACGAGCGAGGTGTGGGTGGAGCTTAGCTATAGATGGGCGGGTTATAGCTAAAACCGGAAGGTTCTATGGTAATGCAAGAGAAAAATGCCTTATACAATGATTTATTTTTAATAAGGAGAATTTAACCAACATCACTGATAAAAATTAAAAACTAAAATATCAAGTACTTATTGGCAAACTAATTTAAACTTATTAAACACTGTCTTACAGGCTAAAACTGATAAATCATTAACAGTATAAACCTCAAAACTTTGTTTTCTAAATATAAACTAGTGCATTATCTATTTTTCATTTAACACCTTTACCCGTATCGATGATCTTGATTATGTAGCTTTTAACCATGCTATTACGTCTGACAAACAGGCTGCCCAAACCCTCTATCATGCCTTTGGTACAGCAACTCCGTCTTGATAAATCAAGAGGAAGGTCTGGTTAGGTGTCACATAAGGTCTGGTTGATAAATATATTAAAATGCTTTAATTTTAAATCGTTTTGGACACTGCATTTGCCAAGAAAGTATTAAGAAAAAATAAATAACAATAAAAATGAAAAATTATCCTTCCTACATCATAAGAAATGCATATGATATCAACAGAAGTACCTGAAATAAAATGTGCATAGTAACAATGTATCGGAATGACTAGATATATAAAAGATATTATTGTAAACCAATTTTTATGAATTAAATTGTATTCAGTATTAGCAAGGATTTGAACCGTGGTACTTATGTTTATAAGTCAAAGCCTCAACCTTTGCACCAATGACAATATTGTCTAGCAAGGTTGTCAAAATGTTCTGTTTCCTGTATGCGAAAACTGGTACCAAATGGAATATATACTAATTTTGAAGGATGAAATATAACCAAGCATGATATGTAGATTGCACATAAAGGAAATAAAAAAACCTGTTATCAATTTAAGACTTATTTATATGTACAGCATACACCTGTAAATAATTGTACATAATGTACAGCAGACGACATTTTCTTTAGTAACCACTCTCCATAGCAACACATTTTAAATTGTCTCCCTTGTCTTAACCATAGTGTAGAGCTGACTCTATGAAGGTTTTTGCAAAATAAACTGCTTATCTTTTCCTGTATATATCTTAGCAACTATGCATTTGATTGTTGCAACATTTTTAGAATATGAACAGATCATATTATTGGTTATATAAATATCTTACTCAAGGCACTCTTGTTAGGATGTCATGTGGTTTATGCTAGAACAGATTTTTTAATTTGAAATAAGATTACTTAGTATCTACTCAAGCTTATGCAACATATCTGGCTTATAAAATTATAAACAAATGTATATTAACCAGGTTTGTCATGTGCTCAGTTTAGGTTTAGCTATACTTAGTCAAAGTTTGCTTAGATTAGCATAGTATTTACAAATAAATCCGAAAGAATCTTAATGCTAAAAAAGGCTCCACTAATATATGCATAATTACTCTAAGGAATGTTGAAAATTAAAGGCTAAAGTGCCTGTCAATTTTGAATTCATTAGACATCTCATCAGGGTTCCAATACCAAGTTCCTAAGCACGATTTCTGATTTGAATAACATGTTGGGACCCATCATACAATTCAAATTTAAATTATCTACAATGAATGTGAAAGATGTCTATTACAGACCAAAAGAAAAATTGTCTGCTTTTGTTATGCAAATAGACATTCCTTGTGAGAAAATAGCTATTTTTTACCATTATATTGTTATATTGCTGGACATTCAAGTATTACTCTTAACTCAGGGTTCACTAAGATGCAGCTTTAATGTATGTTGTTGTCATAGATGTAGAGAAGCTTTACGTGTAGGTTTTGAGGACACATAGCTGGGTGGACTGACTGGCTGGCCGACATGTAGGTAGGAAGTTAGACAGGCAGTATTCAGTCCAGCATCTCAATTTCAGAACAATTTGTTGAATATCTTGACAATATTGATCATTAAATTTCTCATACATTGATAAAAGATACGTATAATCCTAACTAAATTTATGAATAATTGTTCCTTTATGGACATTAACTAACTAGGAGTGTAGCTGTTATTTTAGATAGATATTTGTTGGCGCCATTATTCCAGACTTATTTGTCTTCGCCGGTGCACAATTGTTGGCATAAAACCATTCTCGTAATGCTAATGCTAGTTATTTTTCTTCTGGAGGCATACAATTTAATGAGGGGCAGGGGCTTCATGATTGAATAAGTTACCAGGAAAAGATGAGTCCAGACATATAGCCTGTCAATCATGCCTCGGCTACGCATTAACTCTTGTCAATCATTACGCCAATTACCCTTAATCTCACCTCATTTGATGTCTGGAGGCACATGATTTAATGAGGGGCAGGGGCTTCATGATTGAATAAGTCCAGACATATAGCCTGTCAATCATACATTGGTTAACTGTTGTCAATCATTACGCTAATTACCCATAAGCTCACCTCATTGGATGGCAGGAGGCCTGTGATTTAACGAGTGTGGGGGGGGGGCTTCACGATTGAACGAGTTCACAGGAAAAGATGAGTCCAGACATGTACCCTGTCACAGTCAATCATCCTTAATTATGCTTATTAACCCTTGTCAATCATTACGCTAATTACCCTTAAGCTCACCTCATTGGACGACAGGAGTCGCGTGATTTAATGAGGGGGATGGGCTTATGGTCACCCTCTACATCTAACATCCAATTAGAATGGCGGAGATTGGGTTGCCTTTTTTCACAGCTTTTTAAAAGGTGGTGGAGCTCAAAGGATAAAAGGTGTCAAAATAACAAATGGGAGAACAAAGGAAAGAACAAAAGAAAAAGGTGTGAAAAAGGCGACCAAATCGCCCCACCTCTACTGGCGATCATTACAGTCATATTTACGGATTCAATGTTTTTTAAAAAACAATTATATTCTGTCCATATGCAATATAATAGCGCTTGCTATTTTCTTTGTCCGTTTCTTTAAATTATTCATAAACCCCCGGCAGCATTCTGAAAGCGTTTACCTATTTTTATGACATCAGATCACATTGATTTATTACTCATCAAATAAAATGGGCAAAACACTTAGACAAATTAATCAGCGCCCTTGATCTGTTAACCATTTCACTCCAGAAAATCCCGTGACCTTAATCCCAAAGCAATCGTGTATGAAAGATGTGGAGCAATTTGTTTTAAAAATTCACACATCAGCGAGTTCGAGTCAAGTTAATTTTAAAACATTATTCAGAATGTGTTGTTTTCTGGACTGCATAGTTTGCGTTAGGCCTACATGTGGGCTATAATGCTAATATGGTAATAGTTTAATTGATCTCATTAAGGAAATGACCTTCATCGCGGCCTGATTAATGAATTATTCATGCATTATTAAACTCATCCACTTCACGACCCCTTTCACACTTTTGCTGCTCATCAGATAGACGAAGGATTCGAACTAGCCACATTGGGTTTCTAGTCGACCTCGCTAACACAGGACCACAGGTACGTGTTTTAATAATACCAGTGCCCTGTTTAGGCCCTAGCAGCGCCAATAGTTGCGGGGACCTTAGAGACCGGTGCAAATATTAATATTAACCCCACCCCTATTGCAGGGTGTTGGGAGGGGGTGGTGGGGCCGGGTGGTGGGAGCGCAAATCCTGATTGCATGGTGGTGGTAGTGGTGGGGGGGGGGAAATGAAGAGAAGCATCGCTAAAACACTACTGCGTAATAAATAGCACAAAATTAGACTACTCTAATTGCTGCCCACTGAAATGATATTCAACCCTTGAAGCCGGACCTGTGCTGCTTTCAGTTCAGAACAACCATTCGGACAAACTCTTGAATATTTTCCAAGTATTTTGATTTGAAGGTGCTCTCGCGAGTTTTCTCAGCTAAATTAATTCTAAAATCTTGAGCATAATATCCCTTAAATAGTAAAAACCCTACTGGAGCCTGTATGTCGTGATGCGAGGGTTAAAGCAACTAATGTATTTGTAATGTCAAACCGCTTGTGTAATAATGATGCTATATAATAGCCTTGGCGGATATCGCGCACAGGATTAGTAGGCCCTATTGCGGATGTCGCTTTGTTCTGAAATAGCTCCCGCTTCAATAGTTCACGTGATGAAACCGTGTCGGTTCCTGAGAGTCTACAGTAGAGGTGAGTAATTTACTGTATGCATGTTGAATTTCTGTGGACTATATTTTCCGTGCAGTTTAATTCTGGTTATGCCGAATATTTTGAAAACAATTTGATTGAAATTTGTTGGTGACTGAAATTATTGTCTGGTGACTTACATTGGTCAGACAGTTAATATAGACGTATCTGTATAATACAGACACCAGCAGGTTGTTGAACTGTTGCAAAGTCTCCGCCGTGGTAAAATGTCCACCATTGCAAAATGTCCGCCCAAAAAGGAAGAAATCGTTGCAAAATGTCCGTCGTTGCAAAATGTCTGCCAAAAAATGAAGAAAAAAATCGTTACAAAATGTCCGCCGCCGTTGCAAAGTGTTGGTGAGACCTTGCAAAGTGTCGGTCGTTGCAAAATATCCGCCCAAAATGATAACTGTTTTTGCAAAATGTCTGGCGTTGCAAAATGTCCGCCCAAAAAGAAAACAAAGTCGTTGTAAAATGTCTGCCGTTGCAAAATGTCCGCCCAAAAAGAAAAAAAATCGTTGCAAAATGTCCGCCGTTGCAGATTGTTCATAGGACAGTATTTTACGTGTATGCGCTCAATGGAATACCTGGTCTCTCCTAACCTATAGGCCTATGCAGAAATGACAAAACAACAGTTTTGCTTTACTTAGTCAGCCGCCGTAGTTTAATATTTTCAATTGAAAATACAGTTACAAATGTAACTACATTAACCTTCATAATTGTGCTAGTCGCCCAGGAAAAACTAAATGGCTGTTTCCGGAAACCTGTGTCGGTAGCTCTCATTGACATAGTGTGGATATCGGATTGTCGTACGGGGAGTCAGGACCCCGGGGACATCTTATATTTGCAGGGATGGCCCAGTGAAATTATTGTATTTGTGAATACCAGATGAGTTAATGAACGGATAACTGGATGCATCAACAGGGGCATCAGTCGATGCGAAACTGACGCGAAACTATAGCCGAAATATTGAGTGAAATTGGATAGAATGGAGAAGGACCTAGGGTTGTGAGTTGATGGTATCTGGCGGTAATTAAAAGATGAAAGTTGTTGCTGTAGCAGCGGCACAACCGTTTATAGTTTTCAGCAGAAATTATGACCAATAGTTTCCAAATATTCAAGCAGGAGCGTCGGTAGGGTACTAGGGACAGAGTACAGGTAGCATAAGCTGGATGACTCATAGAAATGACGTAGTGACCGACTTACCGTGGGACCGTGATAACGGTAACCGAGTTTCTGTAAAAGCGACCAACAGCACAAGATGCTGGTGAGTCAGGCGGGCCATATGGTCACTACGTCACCGCTACGTCACAGCACCCTTGTAAAATGCAGGCGCAAGCCTAATGGGCAAGGGGCCGGACACGGACGTGGTAACGTCCGGCGCCAGGTAGAGTAGAAAACGAGACGAAAAACTGACAGAGGACGTCCGTCAAGTAAGCCATTAAGCTTGAGATTAGGAATGGTTGCCAAAGCAAAATCCATTAGTGAGACCGGAATCCGACAGATCCCATCACTCAAGTACTACTTTGCCAATGTTCAGGTCTATCTTCGGAGTACGCGAATGGCCGGAATGGATTGGTCAAAAGTTTTATAAGAGTAGTAAGCAAAACGAGGCAAAGCGGGGGCTCCAAGGGTGGGGTGTAACAACCCGAACATGACCGTGACATAGCGAAGCAGTACATAAGGGGAACTTTCAAATTTGATCGAGAGTCCGAAAATTATTGCGCTTAGGTAAACCTAGCCTCGAATTCGTATAGTTCTGTGGAACTGAATTTGTCGAAATTCACACAAGTTCTTGGTGAATGGCTTTAAGTAGCCAAGAACAGTATTTGATAAAAGTGATTTAGCGAATCGTGAAAAGCAACTTTTAGAGGGTAGAGTAACCGGTATTCGTATTGAACAAAAGTCAGTACTTCTTTGCTCAAAGTATTTTGGTGGTAGTATAAGCCACTCATAGTTGATAGGGAGATATATCGGTGGTAGTATAAGCCACCTATAATTGATAGTGAAGTATATATAGTAAGATTAGTAAAATAAAATCATCACTTCGATATTCTCGAAGCAAGAGTTTGAGTTATTGCATAATTCTGGAAGCGACGGAAGACCACCGTCACGAACCACCGACTTCTATACCAGTCAGATCAGGCCCAGATACGAACATAAATATCGTGATTCTCGTCTACACACGAGGCGAGCTCGTATCGACCACTTTCCTTGTCGGTAAGACCGGTTGTCGCAGCAACCACACATACAGGCCTTACCGCCGTGGGAAGCGAAGCGTTAAGAAATAAGAAGATAGATAATAGAAAACTTCAGTTTTATATACTCGTGGAATTCTTCGTAAGTGATATTCTCCCTTACTTTTCCCACGAGAAATCCATCTATGGCTCTGGACAATTGCCCTCGTGCCGCTCGCGTGATGATGTAGGCTGGTACGCCCTCTAGCCGTCCTTCATTAGCGACCCATGCTCGCCTGGTTTCGTCGAGGAAGGTTCTCACCTCCTCCGGCACTACTCCGTCGCAGGGTTGTATGCGGTAGATCGTGTCCCGGATCTCCTTCCGGTACACCCGCTCATTTTCTCGGCGGTCGCTGCTTTCGACGATCGCCCCGGCCATCGCCGTCCCCATGGCCTGCATGGCCGCCACGGTCTCAGGACGTAGCTCGACACGTCAATCGATGCCAGGCAGGGTCACGCTAGGGGGTTCTTGCGGGTTTGCCATTTCGCTAGCGATATTCTAATGTAATAACAACCTTTGCTAGTCTTGGTTGCTCAGGACAGTCTATTTCAGTCGTTATTTTAATTATGGTGCTGTCGCTATACTCTCTATGTTGGATGACCCTCGTTGTCTCTGTTGACTGGGCCCTCTCTATAAAAACCTTCACCCGGTCCACGAGGTCTCTTAATACCACGTTGGCGGGTCGCTCTCTCTGGTGCCTCCAACTGAAGTTTTCTATTATCTATCTTCTTATTTCTTAACGCTTCGCTTCCCACGGCGGTAAGGCCTGTATGTGTGGTTGCTGCGACAACCGGTCTTACCGACAAGGAAAGTGGTCGATACGAGCTCGCCTCGTGTGTAGATGAGAATCACGATATTTATGTTCGTATCTGGGCCTGATCTGACTGGTATAGAAGTCGGTGGTTCGTGACGGTGGTCTTCCGTCGCTTCCAGAATTATGCAATAACTCAAACTCTTGCTTCGAGGATATCGAAGTGATGATTTTATTTTACTAATCTTACTATATATACTTCACTATCAATTATAGGTGGCTTATACTACCACCGATATATCTCCCTATCAACTATGAGTGGCTTATACTACCACCAAATACTTTGAGCAAAGAAGTACTGACTTTTGTTCAATACGAATACCGGTTACTCTACCCTCTAAAAGTTGCTTTTCACGATTCGCTAAATCACTTTTATCAAATACTGTTCTTGGCTATTTAAAGCCATTCACCAAGAACTTGTGTGAATTTCGACAAATTCAGTTCCACAGAACTATACGAATTATAGGCTAGGTTTACCTAAGCGCAATAATTTTCGGACTCTCGATCAAATTTGAAAGTTCCCCTTATGTACTGCTTCGCCATGCCACGGTCATGTTCGGGTTGTTACACCCCACCCTTGGAGCCCCCGCTTTGCCTCGTTTTGCTTACTACTCTTATAAAACTTTTGACCAATCCATTCCGGCCATTCGCGTACTCCGAAGATAGACCTGAACATTGGCAAAGTAGTACTTGAGTGATGGGATCTGTCGGATTCCGGTCTCACTAATGGATTTTGCTTTGGCAACCATTCATAATCTCAAGCTTAATGGCTTACTTGACGGACGTCCTCTGTCAGTTTTTCGTCTCGTTTTCTACTCTACCTGGCGCCGGACGTTACCACGTCCGTGTGCCCGGCCCCTTGCCCATTAGGCTTGCGCCTGCATTTTACAAGAGTGCTGTGACGTAGCGGTGACGTAGTGATCATATGGCCCGCCTGACTCACCAGCATCTGGTGCTGTTGGTCGCTTTTACAGAAACTCGGTTACCGTTATCACGGTCCCACGGTAAGTCGGTCACTACGTCATTTCTATGAGTCATCCAGCTTATGCTACCTGTACTCTGTCCGTAGTACCCTACCGACGCTCCTGCTTGAATATTTGGAAACTATTGGTCATAATTTCTGCTGAATACTATAAACGGTTGTGCCGCTGCTACAGCAACAACTTTCATCTTTTAATTACCGCCAGATACCATCAACTCACAACCCTAGGTCCTTCTCCATTCTATCCAATTTCACTCAATATTTCGGCTATAGTTTCGCGTCAGTTTCGCATCGACTGATGCCCCTGTTGATGCATCCAGTTATCCGATCATTAACTCATCTGGTATTCACAAATACAATAATTTCACTGGGCCATCCCTGCAAATATAAGATGTCCCCGGGGTCATGACTCCCCGTACGACAATCCGATATCCACAATAGCACACCTCAGGTAGGATGACGGACTTCATCCTGATGCCAGGACTCCATCCTGAAAAATATAAGCAATATATTTCAAACCGCATGATACATCATCAAAACAAATCTTTGCCCGTAAAATTCTAAAAAACATATATACAATAAAAATATTACTAATAAAACTTGTTGACAGTCGGCGACTGACCGTAGAATGACTAAACTCATTACCAAAATGCCCGTGTATGCACGGTGACCAACACCGGTGTCCACAGGACACATTCACTCAGGCCCCAAGCTGAAACGTAGAGACAGTAATTATAGACTATACTGTCGAAACGTCAACAATTGTATATGTTCAAGATTTGGTAAGTTTCGTAAGTTTTCTATGTATGCCCGTCTATGCTAGTGTTCCAGAATAAAAATGTACGTAAAAAGACTTCCGGTGTAGTATGCGTAACTGACTCCCCATGAAAAAATGACTCCCGGGGACAGTATTACATAGCACTGCCGTATGCAATTTCGTCTCCACATGAAATAATGACTCCCCATCAAATACTAGTTTGACATGTGAAACTGTATAAATGATAATATTTCTAACGCAAACATGTATATTTTGTGAAACACGTGTTTTCTGTTCAACGCTAAAAATGCAGAAATAGCTAAAAGCACAAGTGTAACTAGTTTTCGTGAGTGCTCGGCGTATAGTAGATCTAGTATCACAGACATCCAGGTCTAATCAAACGATATATATGTTTTATTAATTATTAATTCACCAAATGTCTAGATTTCGCTGCATAGCAATGATTTAGACAGCCCAGACATGTTTATCTAAAATTTCTAAAAAAAATAGTAGCCTATATTAAAGCTGAAGCATGACCATTTAATCTGGTTTTATACTGTAACTGATATCATACCATATGTAACCATATGTTGTTTCTGGGCATCCAAAAATATCAAATCTCCACGCTCTAGCACTGGGTAGTTACATATACCTTCCCTCTACATAACTTCCATTAGGTGGGGGGGGGGGCATTATTTCATGGCCAATTTAACGGCCATGAAATAATGTCCCCCCCTCCAAAGTATGGGAATCGAAACATATATGTACTTTCACAAACCATTAATATGGTAGGGTGCCCCAAATATTAAGTTTTACAACCAGACAATCTAATCTCCACCCCCTAGCCCTGGGAATTTACATATACCTTCCCAGTACTTTTTTTCCATTTGGGGGGGACATGATTTCATGGCCAGTTAACGGCCATGAAATAATGTCCGCCCTCCAAAGTATGGGAATCGAAACATATATGTACTTTCACAACCCATTAATATTGTAGGGTGCCCCAAATATTATGTTTTACAACCAGACACATCTAATCTCCACCCTCTAGCACTGGGTATTTACATATACCTTCCCAGTACATAACCTCCATGGGAGGGGTTGGGGACATTATTTCATGGCCAATTTAACGCCCATGAAATAATGTCCCCCCCCCCTCCAAAGTATGGGAATCGAAACATATATGTACTTTCACAACCCATTAATAAGGTAGGGTGCCCCAAATATAAAGTTTTACAACCAGACACATCTAATCTCCACTCTCTAGTACTGGGTATTTACATATAGCTTCCCAGTACATAACTGCCATTGGGGGGACATTATTTCATGGCCAATTTAACGGCCATGAAATAATGTCCCCCCCTCCAAAGTATGGGAATCGAAACATATATGTACTTTCACAACCCATTAATATTGTAGGGTTCCCCAAATATTCAGTTTTACAACGAGACAATCTAATCTCCACCCCCTAGCCCTGGGAATTTACATATACCTTCCCAGTACTTTTTTCCATTGAGGGGACATTATTTCATGGCCAATTTAATGTCCATGAAATAATGTCCCCCCTCCAAAGTATGGGAATCGAAACATATATGTACTTTCACAACACATTAATATGGTAGGGTGCCCCAAATAATAAGTTTTACAACCAGACACATCTAATCTCCACCCTCTAGTACTGGGTAGATACCTTCCCGGTACATAACTTCCATGGGGGTAGGGGGGAGGGGGACATTATTTCATGGCCAATTTAACGCCCATGAAATAATGTCCCCCCTCCAAAGTATGGGAATCGAAACATTTATGTACTTTAACAACCCATTAATATGGTAGGGTGGCCAAAATATAAAGGTTCACACCCATGCTTAGCAAATCTCCACCCCCTGGCCATGGGAATGGACATATACCATCCCAGTACATAACTTCCATTGGAGAGACAATATTTCATAGCCAATTTAACGCCCATGAAATAATGCCCCCCCCCCCCCGCCAAAGTATGGGAATCGAAACATATATGTACTTTCCCAACCCATTAATATGGTAGGGTGCCCCAAACATAAAGTTTTACAACCAGACACATCTAATCTCCACCCTCTAGCACTGTGTATTTACATATAGCTTCCCAGTACATAACTTGGATTGGGGGGGGGGGGGGCATTACTTCATGGCCAATTTAACGGCCATGAAATAATGTCCCTCCGCCAAAGTATGGGAATCGAAACATATATGTATTTTCATAACCCATTAATATGGTAGGGTGCCCCAAACAAAGTTTTACAACCAGACACATCTAATTTCCACCCTCTAGCACTGGGTATTTACATATACCTACCCAGTACATAACTTCCATTGTGGGGACATTATTTCATGGGCAATTTAACGGCCATGAAATAATGTCCGCCCTCCAAAGTATGGGAATCGAAACATATATGTACTTTCACAACCCATTAATATTGTAGGGTGGCCAAAATATAAAGGTTCACACCCAAGCAGGTGACATTATCTCTAAACCGATCACACGCCTAATTAATTCAGCTTTTATTCACCACCTTCCCATCGATGCTGTAGACCATGGCACCCTTATTGCACTAACCAAGCCCAAGAAGCCACCTGGCCCCCAGCCAATCTGCGGCCCATTGTCCTCCTCAGCAACATACAAAAATCCTATCCAATATTACTCTATGCCGCATCTGAGACAAGATCGATGACTTCACTGGATCGTGTCAAAGTGGTTTCAAACATGAATGCAGCTGTGCAGACATTGTATGGGCTGAACGCATGCTTGTGTCGGTAGTCATGTCCAAACTCCAGGATTTCCACAAAAAGTGCATTGACATGTCATGAGCCTTTGACTCATTCGGTAGAGTTTGAGACATCAATCGGCTCCCCACAGGGAGATGGTTTATCTCCAATGATTTTCACCTGTTACCTTGCTGCTGCATTAGAATCTGTGAGGGAAAGTTCCACAAGTTCAACACCCCCAACCACGTGTCAATACTGTGTATGCCGGTAGAGATGGAATATGCTGATGATGTGGACATCATAGATGAGGAAAGGAAAACCCTTGACGAACTTCTCCCAATAGCTGCAGTAGTAGGGTCAGGATTAAAATGATACCACCTTCCTCCAGTGGCCGCCTTCGGCGATCCATGGCCCCCACTGCCCTCTCAATCCATGGGGCATAGGAATTTGAGACATCGGCCACACAAATACATGGAAGGCCGTGGCGAATATAAAACTCCTGTGATGACGCCACATGTCCGGGAGACCCTCCTGAGGATACCGGTCAGTGGCCGGCCTCTCTCTCTCTCTCTATCCTGACTGGTATCCTGAGGAGGTTTTTCTATCTATGCGGCACCTTTGTACCGATCCTACCTATCCTACCTATGTACCTATCCTACCTATGTACCTATCCTACCTATCTCCTACCCCACCTATCTCCTACCCTACCCTGTTGCTATTCCAGACGGCTGGTGTGTGTGTGTGTCTGTGGTGCTTTGACCCTGCACTGGGGGGGGGGGGGGGTGGTGGTGTCGCGGTGGGTCTTTATCTAACCTGGTTATATTACGCCGGCCTAGTTTAGAAATTTCAGGTAAGTTCTAGCTAGGTCTTTTGAGCGAATTTGAACCACAGTCTGCAGCCTGGGAACACTATGCAATTCAACAACCCTATTCATATACCCACCATGACACCATTAAGATCTCGACACTTAGTACTCTTTATCTCTGAGCGTGAGTTGTGAAATCGCTGTTACTGCGTTATCTCGAAGTGACGTCAAGATCTAGAGTGTGTCGAGCCTGATAGCACAGCAACACAGCAACGTGTGAACACATACCTTATCTGCTAATGCATACATGGCCGAGATAGTTAATGCATTGTATTATACACTTTTAAAATCACAGGTTCAAATCTCGTTATGTGTTATTAGCAAATGGTAAACATGTCTACAATTACTCTTTACCCGTTACCCGAGAAGCATGACATCACATCAAGACCAACTCGCACAGTCACATAAAACCCATGATTGCAGACCACAGACCCTCGACTGGGCCAACGTCAAGAATAGTAGTTTATTTAGCTCACCTGCTATGCGGTAACACCCAATTAGACACAGCATCCATAATGGTATACCGGCGCACAACCATACAGTACGTGTAAACACTCAAACACTCAACTACGTGTAAGTGCTCATCTATAAACAATATTACACACTTGCCTGAAGAGCTATGGTCATGCATGCATGATGTAGGCTGTGCGGCACGATGAGAAAAAGTACCCAGGCCATTGCGTGATATGGGCAACTATGCAGATCGAAATCTTGAGAAATGCAGAAGCTCAGGGATCCCAACATTCAGCTCGTCAGTTCTACTAACATGCCTTACATGTCGCGGACATTATCCAATGACTGTGATGGCGATGGACAAACTCTTCAAGTATATGGATTATTTAGAAACGCTTTGCAGTTTTGATGTGGATGCTGCTATCGAGTTGGAACAAGAGTGGGAACAAAAAATGCAGTGATCCCTTGCCCACCAAACTCTCAATGCGCGCACTACTCCCTTGTATCACATCAGCTCTCCTGAACATCGACCACATCTCACACAAACACATAGTCTCCGTCAGTATCACATCGACACGATGGACCACCAACAGCTACTGATCGCCTTGTGATCAACCATACATAATGGGGTCTGAACGCCCATTTAGAGACAAGCATCCACAGTGACATACACCATGATTACTGTTGCACAGTTTCGCGCTATTGCAAAGCAATTCGGCCATAGAGGCTACACTAAGGTCAAGAAAGCCGACCTGCTCCAGATGATCGCACAGGCCCGTGCCGAGGAGTGGCACAAGCAACTCTCCCGAGCAATGAAGATGGGAAGGTTTCCAGCGCTTACCAAGGATTATCCTTGGAATCCCCACAAGAAAGCGCAGCGGATCCATGAGCTTCGTCAGCTGGACGAGGAGGTGACTGCTAGCTTGCGAGCCAAGACTGTAGTGAGGCGGATGGCAGACCATCCACTGGAGTGCTTACCTCCCCTACGCATGATGGCTAAGCGAGTGATGAGGGGGCCGAGGTCTGAACCCTTAGCCCGGAGCATGAGGCGAGAAGGCAAACACATTCTCGACCAGCGTCTCGGCCAAGGAGAGACAGAGAAGAGAGGACACTGGTCAGTACGCTGGACATTCTTCAGAGGTCTAAAACGAGACTCACAGGCCGGATCATGCAAAAGATCCAGCAGACAGTCCAGAACACCTTCTACCTCCGCTACACCCATACATATCGCATCCATCACATCGAAGATGGTAGGGTGATGCTCTTCCACAAGAATGCTCCAGGGAGCCCGTGACTGAACACGATAGGAGCAGTTCAGCACTGGGGTGGCAGCAAGAGAGCAAGCCCGCCTCGACACAGACAATATCGATCGACCCAACACCAAGTGGGGCTTTCATTCGACCAATCAACGTTGAGGTCAGGGCTGTCATCTACCGCCATGCTCTGCTTGGGACAGGCCCCCCTCCCAGACTGGCTATGGCAGAAGTAGAGTATGACTGCCCTCGACACCTACAGGGATAACATGTGTCTCTGGAGATGTCTTGCAGTCCACTGAGGAGCGAGAGCTGATAGAAGTACAGCTCCTGCACGAGAGCTTGCCACACGGTTCTATGGCAAGACAGTACCTGATGTCCGCAAGACCTCGCTGGATCAGCAGGACAAGGTAGAGTTCTTCGCCAAGATCGGGAGTCGCGTGTATGAACCAACCAAAGAGGGCACCTGGCACTTGATCAGGCAAGCGGCTCACTACTGTGACACCAGGACCATTGGATTGTGGGACCACCATGCCTTCTACACCAAGAACATCTCCAAGCTGGCACATACACTAGTCTGCAGTCACTGTCAGCAGAGGTTTACACAGGCATGCCATCTTCAATGTCATGCTGATCACTGTACCGGCGGCAAAACAATATATGTGTGTCCTGGCGAGAAGGTTGAGGTGCCACAATCTGCGTATGAGAAAGCGTTCTATCCGTGCCAACCATCTAGTTCAGCGGCTACTCGTTGGATCGAATATGAGTCGAGAACCAGAGGTGTACACATACACCATGTAGAGTGTGGGCACGGTGGCGAGCGTTGGATCGAGGGTGCTCCCGTAGATGGTTATGATCCGACCACCAACACCGTTTACCAGTTCCATGGCTATTACTGGCACATTTGTCCACAACACCAGCGAGGTGAGGATGCCGAACAAAGATACCGCAAGACAGTCCTGAGAGAGGAAACGCTTGTGGTACAGTGGGAGTGCTGCATAAAATGCTGTCCAAGCGTCCATGAACGAGTTCGGACTGTCCCATACCCCCACTTCCTAGTTTACGACTTCGAAGCACTCCTAGATGGTATCAAGACCCATCCTATGGAGACTCACGATCGAGAGTACTCACATACCTATCTCTGTATCAGTTGGCTGCTCCTTAGATGGTGCCACGAGTGAGCCCACTCACCTGTGCAATCCTGACCCCAAAGAACTGATCAGAGAGTTCATGCTGGTGATCCAACTGCGAGCAATCTAATCCGAACAAGGGTTAGAGCACAGTACATACCGACATACCTGGACAAGCTCAAAAAGCGACAGCAGCGACTGATCAACAAGTGGTGTGACCAAGTGCCTGTACTGGGGTTCAACTCTGGGCGGTATGACCTGAACTTCATCAAGAAGTACTTTGTCGATGAGCTGACTGACAGTACAGGTACAGTGAAAGTCGCCAAGAAGGCTAGTCAAACCATGTTCTTCATAAGACCTCAGCTACGGTTTCTCGATGTGCTGAACTACCTCAGCCCAGGAGTCTCATACGAGGTATGGGTCAAAGCTTACGGGTGTACACAGCAGAAGAACTGGTTCCCATATGAATGGTTTGACACACATGAGAAGCTCAACTATCCAGGGCTTTCTGACTGCTCAGCATGGATATCTAAGCTCAAGGGTGGCTACCTCTTGACGTGATCAGAGCGGGAACAGTGTAACCAGACATTCAGCAAGCATGGAATGCGGACATTCGCCGACTGGCTGCGATACTACAACAACCTGGACGTCAGTCCATTTATCGAAGTCCTAGAGCAGATGCGGGAGTTCTACACAGAATGAGAGATGGACGTTCTCAAAGATGCGGTGTCTGTTCCAGGTGTGTCACTGCAGTACCTCCTACATGGAACCGCTCAGCACATGCCAGATGTTAGCCTCTATTCACTGAACAAGGTAGCCTACGAGATGCTGAAGGGTGCTGTTGTTGGAGGTCCCAGCATCGTGTTCACCAGATACCACGAGGCTGGTCCGCCAGGGAGAGCGTGTCTGCCAACGTCTACTCGGCTATGACGCAAATGCTCTGTACCTGTCAAATATGGCCAACGAGATGTCATGTGGTAAGGAGACAGTGCGCCATTGGTCCAGTGCTAGTGGTGTAGCTAGCTTTAAATGGCGGGCTCTCCTAGCAGACAGCTGGTTTGGGTTTGCTGAGGTGGATATAGAGGTCCCCAAGGCTCTGTGGGGAAAGTTCGACGAAATGTCTTCTCTCTTCTATAACCGCGAGATCCCGGTACAGGAAATCTCTTCTGAGATGCTGGCATATCTAGGGCGAGCAGGGAGGAAGCATCCCACCACCCAGAAGCTGGTCGGTGCCCTCTCTGGCAAGAAGTGGCTGCTGTATGCACCGACACTCAAGTGGTATATAACTCATGGCCTGGAGATCACTGCTATATACCGCACCATAGACTATGAGGCCAAGCTCCCATTCGAGTGGTTCGTGGAGAAGGTTACAGAGGCCCGCCGCTCGGTAGATGTAGATAAGAGCAAAGTGCTCTTGTCAGATCTCTTCAAACTTCTCGGCAACAGTGCCTACGGCAAGCTCATCGAGGCCCTAGAATATCATAGCAACACCAGCTTCATGAAGGATGAACGTGTGGTAGACAAGGCCCTGCGTAGTGCATGGTTCGACGATCTCGAGGAGATCGGTGAATCATACGAGCTCCAGAGTCACAAGCCGAGAATCACTGTTCGAAGGCCTTTCTAGGTGGGGATAGCCATTTATGAGCTCGCGAAGCTGCGAATGCTGGAGTTCTACTACGACTTCCTCGATCGCTACGTAGCTCCTGACAGCTTTGAGTATCTGCAGATGGACACTAACTCCGCATACATCACTATAGCAGGCTCCAACCTCGACGACGTCATTCGCCCTGAGATACGAGCAGAGTACCAGGCTCATAAGCGGGACTGGCTACCTTGGGACAACTGGTCTGGACGGACTCGAGTTCGAAGGCTCTCGTGGCATCACTCCCTGCTCCAAATGCTACTATGTGGAGAACACAGCCGCAAGTAAGTACTCGGCTAAGGGAATCTCAAAGCGGCAGAATGAGGTCTCTTGTCAGAGGTTCTACAGTTCCCTACATGGTGGGGTGGACAGGGCTAAAAACCGAGGTCTACGCATGCGCAACCAGGGTATGGTGACGTATGAGCAGGAAAAACTCGGACTCTCCGCTTACTATGATAAGCGCCCTGTGCTGCCAGATGGTGTCCATACCGAGCCCATCGAGTATCATCGAAGAGCTGTTAGCACCCTAGGTGGTGGTAGCTGTGTGTCTGCAGGGACTAGCTGAAGCTCTTCTATGACAAATGGTCACATAGACACTCTGTGCTGGCGTGCCAGGTAGTGTAGTGTAAGCTGCCCCTCCGCCTCCACATACCTGTCAAGCCTGTGAACATCTATCGACCAGTTAGGATCTGTTTCACGCCGTCGACCACCTTCCAGCTCACCAAGCTCATACAGGTACCGAACCAGAGCATCAGGTGGTAGGCACTCCTCTCCCTTGTTCGCTCCTCTAGAGCTGTAACTGGCAACAGCAGAGTGTCTGATAGACTCTACCGGCTTCTTCTCGATTAGCCTAGTAACATCAGCATTGGATCTCTCCACCACAGCAGGCAGCCCTCTCACCCATACTCTAGAACGTTCACTCGGCGCGGCCATTTCCTGGGTGCGTATTGGTGTGGGAACAGTCTCTCGGCCAGTGTCTGATTCCACCGCTCAACAATAGCCTTGGCACGGTGATGCCCTACCTCGCCTCTCCTAACTGCCACACCATGTTTCCGCATGAGGGCTGCAGTCTCACTTCTGAACTCCTTACCCTCATCCACCTGCAACAATTCCGGCCACTGGAGGGGATTTTCTGAAGCCTCGTAGACACCCTGGAATGCCTGGGTCACCTTGCCAGCTGACTTGTCTGTGAGCGGTACTGCAACCGTATACCTGCTGGCGACATCGACAATGGTGAGGGCATACTTGTAGGTCTTACGACCAACCGAGTCGTGTGGAAGGAATAGAACATCTGCCTGGTGAACTCTGTTCGGGACAGTTTCATCGAAATATGAATGCCTGATGTGCCGTGGACTAGGTCTGTATAGCTGCCACATCGCCTGGTGGCTGAGCCACTGGCTAACTGTCTCCAATGTGAAGTTGTGGCCCTTGCGACGTGCAGCCTCGAGTTGTTGAGGGGGCTCACGGTAATATCCAGCAGACTTTGATAGTAGAGTTCCTCAAGAAAGACGGTTGATAAACTCCCGGATTTCATCACTGATGTCCCCTCCCGCCCTATCACGCATGGCCTGGGTGAACTCTAAACAGATCAACAGACGGCCGCCATTCATTCGACCGTCACTGAAGACCTCCTCAAACACCTCAGTACACTGGCGTCTAATCTCTGCTGGATCCTCACTGAATGGTAGTTTATCGACAAAGGCTTGCCAGTTAAGGGACTTGACCAGGTCGTACAGAGACGCCATCCTTATATAGCACAGCTTAAATGTTCGGCGGCCCAGATGGCCGCGAGCACTATGGCAACGTATGGTAGCCAAGCGCCTGCGACTCCGAAGAACGTACCTACTCCTGAGGCGATGGCTGGTATGGCTTCAGATATCTTCTCCACACCATGGACATCATTGTTGGCGATCTTGCGGACCGTCTCGCCAGCCTTTGTTGTGAACAGAGCGATCAGAGCCCCAACTGCTGCCAGCGGACCGATAGAACCTTTTACGTAAGTGTGATACATTCCTTTCGCCCTGTGTGCTAGCTTGCGGGATTCAGGCTCTACAACATCATACTCACCACCGACATCGTAGTCTGCATCATAATCCTCCTCATCATAGTCCTCCTCATAGTCTTCGTCATCTGTATCCTCGACTGGATCTTCATAAGCCTCTGGTTCATACATCGCGTCGCTGGGGACAGCTATATAGTAGCTTTAAACTGTAGTCTATAGCATGGCATCCGCAATCTTAAATGCGTGCGTGTTTGCCTTAGCGAACCGGGGACTCAGCTTCGCCAACAAGAAGGCGGCAGAGGTCGAGCGTGACCGTCATAACCAGGCGATGGAGAAGCTGTCTAAAGAGAAGTTTAAGTACAGCAAAGCACTCGAGCATATGTGCCAGAGGGAGGCACGCCGACGACAACTCCGAGCTGAGGCCAACCAGAGCACCAAAGAGGCAGATGAGATTCTCGATGAGTACTATGAGGATGTAAAAATATCTGAGCCAATGCTCGACTATGAAGCATTGACAGGTCAGAAGACAGCAGAGCTTATAGTAGTGGTGGCAGCTGCAGCTGTGATGACAGGAGTCGTGCTCTACGCACGCTCAAGCTGAAACCTGATGTGTTCGACACGCTACCTTAGCATAGCCAAAGTAAAGTACCGTAACACCTAATGAGCAAGTCCCAGTTATGAGGTTTCCGATGTTGAAGCTGAGCCGGTTGCCATGATTAGGTGGGATGACCCTGCCCCCGAGGTGGTGACGTCCCTCGAGTGCCGACTCGAGGTCGTCGCTTCCACTGGTTAGTCACAGAAGCACATATGACTTAGTTCTCTGTCTGTAGAGTTGGCAATCAGCCAGCTCGCATACCTCACCAAGAACATTGGTCCCAGCAACAACAAGCTTGAAGTCGTCTGGCTTATCCACCTGCTGGATGACTCCTCCCTTCCGAACCAGGACCACAACAGCGACACAATCCGATATATCATGATGCAATGTCAGCTCTACCCGTTGGTTAGCTGTGACTTGGACCTGCTCTTGGAACCCATTTGCTTCAGCTCCTGGCCATTCGTGTCATGCCAGACATGAAGTCTTGGAGCATTCATCGTCACATCTGCAAGCTGCTCAGTGTACACCTGGATGAACAGCCTATCCTGCATGGCAGCCGGATTCACCTGTGTGTTCTCGAGGAGGGTCAAGTGTGGAACTGCCACGGACAGAGACCAGCAAGGTGACCTCGCTGTAACATCTCGTTTTTTAGCTCCTCCATATCAACCAGCCCGCTGGAGCCTTTGCGGTATTGCTGTCACACTTTAGGTATCCCCATGCAGTACAGGGCTTGGAGCTTCAATATATGGTGGTACTCTTCATCGGTGACCTGTCCATCCTTGAGAGCTTTGTTGAGAGACTCGTCAATAGTCCGTAGCACACTCTCTGCCAGTGTCACATTTGAGAAACAATGTTACTTTGTCGTTTCTATCTTAGTAATACAACTTTAGAAAGTTCTAAGTTAATCTTTGAAAACATTTTGATTGAAAATAATTACTACATCAGCATGCAATAAATTTTAGTCCAATTGTTTTCAAAATATTCAGTATGTTTCATAATGGGGTTATTTGAAAACTTCTTTCTCAGAATACAGGAAGAATGTGGTTAAGATCAGTTGAACAAAAGTTAACTTTTTAGACAGAGTGATATATATATATATATATATATATATATATATATATATATATATATATATATATATATATATATATATATATATATATATATATCACTCTGTCTAAAATGTTAACTTTTTGACAGTGGGTGGATAAGTGTTAAGTATCAATTAATTGAATAATCGCAATTATAACCAGAAATATGGTTGCAATGCAACCATGATGCTCGACTTTACGACTTTTGCAATGAACTTTGAAGCTTGACTTCAAACATAAAATAAATATAGAAGGCGCTATCAACAAGACGCCCAAGGGCCTGTAACACTAACCTGGATCATTATGATTTCAACCATTTGCATTTAAATACCGGCAGACATGATGGATAATTTACGAAAAAAATCCAAGATGGCCACCAAAGAAATTCTTATTTGATATGTTGAAGCCAGCAACGATAGGATCGTTCTACCTATGTTTCATTGAAATTGGCCTACTAATTAAGAGGTAGTGTTTTAAATGGTTCTTGAAAGTTTTAAACAAGAGGCCCAAGGGCCTGTGACACTCACCTGGACTATTAACATTTGAACCATTTGCATTTGCATTTAAATAGACATGGATACTTTTCGGAAAATCCAAGATGACCACCAAAAATATAGACCAATCCAAATTCTCATTTGAGATTTTGAAGCCTATCGTCACAGGATTGTTCGACCCAAGTGTTGTTAAAATTGGACTATTGATTAAGGAACCATTTTTAAATGGTTCCAGATAATTTCCAGAAAATCAAAGACGGCCACCAAAACATTGACCTATCAAAATTCGGTATAGAATTTCTAGAGAACACCACTATAGGATCCTTCCAGCTAAATTTGGTTTAAATTGCCCAATCGGTTAATAAGGAATAGCGTCTTAAACTAATTCACATTTTCCGGCAAATCCAAGATGGCCACCCAAAGAAATCAAGCAGTCAAAATTCTGTATACAAGTTCTGAAGTGTACCATACTAGGATCTGTCATCCAGCTGAGTTTGGTTGAAATCGGCCAAGCGGTTAATGAGTAGTCTTTTAAACATCAAAACATTTCGGAAAATCCAAGACGGCCACTGGAAAAATTTACCAAACAAATTTCTGTATATACATGTTCTGAATCCTACCACCATAGGGTCCTTCCAGGCAAGTCTGAATAAAATCATCCAAGCAGTTAGTGAGGAGTAGTCTTTTAAACAATTTCCAGCCATTGTTCCGAAAATTGTCTAAGTGGTTAATGAGTAGGCTTTTAATGGATTTTCAGAAAATCCAAGATGGCAGAAAGATTGACCAATCAAAATTCTGTATACATGTTCTGAAACGTCCTACCCTAGTATCCTTCCAGCCAAGTCTGGCTGAAGCGCCCAAGCAGTTAATAAGGTGTAGCATTTCAAACAATTTCCCACCGATTTCCGGAAAATTTAAGATGGCCACCGAAAAAATCGTCCATTAAAAATTCTGTATACCAATTTTGAACCATACTACTATAGGGTCCTTTCCACTGAATTTTATTGAAGTAAGCCAAGTGGTTAATGAGTAGGCTTTTAACAAATTTTCAAAAATCAAGATGGCCGCTGGAAAAATTGACCAATCAAAATTCTGTATATAAGTTCTGAAACCCCGCACACTATAGTATCCTTCCAGCCAGGTCTGGCTGAATTTGCCCAAGAAGATAATGAGTAGCGTTTTAAACGATTTCGCACCAATTTCCAGCAATTTCAAGATGGGCAATCAAAATTCTGTATACAAGTTCTGAAGCATACTAATCTAGGATCCTTCCCACTGAGTGTGATTGAAATCGGCCCAATGATTAATGAGTAGGCTTTCAATCGATTTCCAGAAATTGTCAAAAAATCCAAGATGGCCAGCGAAAAAATTGACTAATCAAAACTCTGTATACAATTCTGAAACCTATTAGCCTAGTATGCTTGCCACCAAATCTGGTTGAAATTGCCCAAGCAATTAATGAGTAGCGTTTTAAACAATGTTCAGACATTTTTCGGAAAATTCAAGATTTCTGCCAAGAAAATCGACCAATCAAAATTCTATATACAACTTCATGAAGCCTACCAGTCTAGGGTCCGTCCAGCCAAGTTTGCCTAAAATCGGTCTAGTAGTAAATGAAGAGTAGGCTTTTATCATATTTACTGAAATTTTCTGAAAATCTAAGATGGCCACTGGAAAAATTGGTCAATCAAAATTCTGCATATCTGTTCTGAGGTCTACTTCTTTAGGGTCCTTCTGCCAAATTAGGTTCAAATCGGCTGAGTGGTTAATGAGGAATAGCGTTTTTAAGCAAAAGTTGCCGGAGAAACGGACAACGGATGGTTGCCATGGCATAAACTCACTTGACCATTCTGGCCAGGTGAGCTAAAAAATTCAAATGGACACGAACAAATTTAGCAACCAAAATTCTGAATAGACGTTCTAGAGCCTACCACTATAGAACCCTTCCAGCCAAATCTGGATAAAATCCACGTAGTGTTTAGACAATTTCCGTTAAATCTTTCATAAAATCTGTTTACCCCAAAAAACTTTACCAATCAAAAATGTGTGTATAAGAACCGAAGCATATCCGCATAAGGTCCTTCCAGCCAAAATAAGTTGAAATCTGCTGAGCGGTTAATGAGTAGTAGCGTTTTTGACAAGTAACAGTTAATTTTTCATAAAATCTAACGGTTTCACCACAAATCTTGACCAGTCAAAAATGTGTGTATAAGATCTGAAGCATATCCGCATAAGGTCCTTCCAGCCAAAGTAAGCTGAAATCTGCTGAGTGGTTAATGAGTAGTAGCATTTTGACAACTCCCGGTTAATTTTTCATAAAATCTAACGGTTTCACCAAAAAACTTGACCAATCAAAATTCTGTATACACATTCTGAAACCAAACGCATTATGGTAATTTCAGCCAAATTAGGTTGAAATTTGCCAAGCGATTAATGAGGAGCAGTGTTTTGACAATTTCCGATAAATTTTTCATAAAATGTAAGATTTTAACCCAAAAAATTGACCAATCAAAATTCTGTATAAAAGATTCGGAGGCCTACCCCCACAGGGTCCATCCAGCCAAATTAGGTTGAAATCTGCAGAGCGGTTAATGAGTAGCATTTTTAAATTGACGGATGGATGACGGATTACAGGTCGCCATGCATATCAGTGCCCTTGACCTTTTGACCAAACCATCATTGTGTGATGCTGTGTCATTATAAGGAGGCATATGTCCAAATTTAGGTCCAGTATGATTAACCCAACCTGAGATATAAACAGAAAAGTCGAGCTAAACGGGAAATGTTCATGTTGAAAACAATTGACCTTGACATTTGACCTTTTAACCTCAACATAATTGTGTATTTGTCAGGTTCACTATAAGGAGGCATGTGTTCATGTTTGGCTTAAGTATGATTAACCAAACCTTAGATATAAACAGAAAAGTTGAGCTAAACGCAAATTGGACGACGCCACCGCCGGACGACGTGCAGGGTATCGCAATAGCTCATTTTACTTCGTAAAGTCGAGCTAAAAATTGCATAATCGTGCACGCCTACATGCGCTCAAGCTTAGTTCCAATAGAATTAACCAATCCTGAAATATAAATGTAAATTATTTGCTAAATGGAAAAACTTAACGTTGAAAAAGCAGACATGACAGAGGTCAAATATCACGGCTATGATGACCATGAACTTGGCCGTAGCTTCCTTTTTGCATAGGGAATCATGTATCCAAGATTAGTTCTGGTAATATTAAGTTAAGTCTAAAATATAAATGTAAATGATTTGCTAAATGGAAAAACATTGTAAAAGAGGTCAAGTTTAATCCCAATAGGGTGAAGCCATGCTGAGATATTAGCTCAAACGAGATTGGACACTGATAAACAGACAAGACACCAGCGTTACACTGACAGGATAGTGGCAAAAATCTTGGTATTTTGCGTTTCCAAATGCCAATATAGCTTTGTATCAAGATCACAATGAGCTTGACATCAAATGTCTGAATGTCTGTGCTGCTCCTCCGGGGTTGCGGTAACTTTATGACGATGCTTAGTTCCAATAATTTAAACGAAATCACAGATTTCTTTTTTCACGAGAGTTGATACTTACCTCCCTAACACTCTGACATTTCTAAATATCCACTTTCACTCAATAAAGCTCGGATTAAAAAAGTTAGGTGGCCATACTGGGCAGGGAGTAAGCTAACAGCTCGGTGGATGCCAGCCCCAACATAGCGCATGCGCAAGCTGTCACCTCCTCATACTTGAACTATTGGCTGACATAATGCAACTTGCAAACCTGAAGACCGAGCTTATGTGGGGCGGAGAGGCCGGGTCCGTTTTAGGGAGTAAGTATCAACTCTCTCTTGAAAAAAGAAATCTGTGATTTTGTTTATTTCACTTCAAGAGTTATTTACCTCCCTAACACTCTTTGATATTGCCAGAATTTGTCAGGGAATTTGGCGAGAGGGAGGCGCGGTCCAAAGAACAGCTCATCCCCTGTAGAGTCAAGCTATTTTGCGTTTGGAAGCATGCACATCTTGAAGATTTTCTGTTTCCACCTATCTCCACTTTCCTACTCTATACACTGTGAAATGGTTACACCTTCAGCAAGACTATGATGTTGGATTGCTGCGACAATCTATCTTTCTAAAGATGCCACTATTAAGGTTACTGGCTCGCCTCTTCACCCAGATGGATGAAGATATTTCTAATTCGTAACCGGGCCCATCTGCTGCTCAGAAGATCTGTAGGAACGGTACACAGTTGCCCTGTACTATAGAGTAACTCGAACGATGCCAAACGTGTGCCTTGTGTATAATACAATGTGATGGTTTTATTTCTACGATTAACTATACAGCTATTACTTATGATATAATGAATGACGACTTTTACTGTCGTGATATAATATGATATACTTTGCTGTACTATTTCTAACTGTGATTACTAGTGCCACTCTAACTCTACCTCTAACTGCTATGGATTACTCCCAGCTCTAGGCTGATGTGCTATCCACCTATCTGCTACAATTTTCAGCTACTCCAATGTATTCACTGAGAATTCGGACACGATATCGAAGCTACGTCTGCTCCGGAATCACAGATGATAAAGATGTAAGATTTAAGAGACAAAGTGCCTCTTATATACAATCCACAGTTTCCTAACTCTATTCCTTTTGTTTCTCTGCCACAGAGTTTGATTCGATGCTCATTGATTATGACGTCATCCTGACTAATCAAACTCTGGGCTTCTCTTCTACGGAGATAACGCAAAACAGTATCAAAGTGGTGTTGGCTGGTTCTGATTTGATGCGATCTGTCAGCTAACTAACAACACTAGGGTATGTGTTGTTGTAGCATGCCTTTCTTTGATTGACATATAGTTGATATACAAATTTCGATTGTGTTATGAATTCCTACAGGACGCTGCCATGCCTCTGTCCTGTCCCTTGCCTATCCTGGATAAGCCAGTATGAAGCGAACGTTAATAAGCACATGAGCTGTATGATCTCATTGCCAGCTGGTGTTGTTGTACTTGCTTAAGGGAGTCGGAATGCCGACCGTCAACAACTAATGTCATTCTGTCATCTAAATTCCTATCGATTCTTTTCACTCGATTATTTACTAAACTACTGGCCGAAACAACTGCTGAATATTATAAAAGTGTGTGCCGATCCCACAGCAACAACTTCCATCTTCAACTATTGACAGATGCCACCAACTCAGAACCGTCAGTTCCATTTTATCCCATCCAATTCCTAACTTATTATTTGAATGTGCTAGTTACAGTTTCGATATGGTTTCTATCCTGTTTCTGCGAAACTGTGTATCATCAGCACTGGTCGAAGTCAACCAGTGCAGCGTCCTACTCCATACATAACCACTACGATGATGATTCAGTTCATTAGCTCACCTGATATTTTCAAATATGAATTTCACTGAGGTCTTACTCGCAAATATAAGACGTCTAGCGCGGTCATGACTTCCCATAAGACAATCCGATATCTACAATCTAAAGTTGTGTATAAAAACACAACCAGGAAATGATATGAACATCGGATAACACAACCGATGGTTGGGAGTATTGACCGTCTGTCATATGCACTCATCACACCCACCCACCCCCTCCTTTCGACCTCAATATCCTAAGCGCACTCTACGAACTAGTGCTATAGTATTAAAAGACATCGAACGAAAGGCTTCATTTTTGTATACTTTCATGAGAGACTCACATAAAAAACCACAAACCATCAGCATATTAGAACGGGTAACGTGACATAAAAAACGAAACAACCCAACACAAGACTGACCTTGTTAATCTTTTCCCGGGACATTGTCTCCCCCCCCCCCTTGGTGAAGAATGATGCAATACGGAAAAGCGGTTGTTTCTCATAATTAAATGTGCTGTTTGGAGACAGTGAGGAAACATCTATACTATATACGCATGTTCATGTTTTCAAAATCAATAAGGCGAGAGAGTTGGTGGTGACACAGAGATAATGGTTGGTGAACCTTGACTCACAGTACCACTGGGATACTGACATAATGCCATCCACAGGCACCCATTAAACAGGGAGGTGGAAGCCACTATGCCACAGACACTGTGAGCCTTGGCCATGTCAACTTGTTTACCAGTGGTGGATTAGTGGCAAAATTGGATGCATTCCACAATTCACCATGAAATGGTATCTTTGGACGCCCTACATGGGGTTCAATATATGACAACCAGAACCAACTTGGGTCCGTCAGCCATTTCTTGGTACTTTGTTTGTATGCTTTTGAATTATGATTATATCTAGTCAAAGCCGGTAAAATAATGGGCTGACCCAGGTATTTCAGCAACCATGCTTTAGCCATGTAAGAGATAACAAACATTAATGCTGAATTATATACTGCAATATAATTAGGTTTAAGGATGTAGGGATCATACGGGTGACAGAGGAAATTGGTTACTACCTGAATAGGCGATTCCATTGGATTAATAGATCTTGTTGAGCACCATTCTGCAAATCTATTGATTTTACAATTATATGCTCTGGAGGTTGACACCCATTCTGGCTTTTGCCATGAAAATGGCTGCTTGCTCAGAAGGGTCTTCCTTAATTGCGGATTCCTTGACACCATCCATGCAGTAAATTGGAAAATTGACCGGTTGTTGTGAAGCGCCTTTCCATGGAAGACAATATTGCCCACCAGAGGCAGAGGAAACATATTGCAGACCAGAAGGCCCAGCAGATCTGTGTACCATGATCAGCTTGGCCAATTCGTGGTGAACAGAAGCACTTGGCACTCCTCTTGTCTGATTTTCTGAAGAATTTTTGGAATAGGATTGCTGGCGGGTATGCGTATGAATAATTCCCTCACAGCTGATAGCTAGTGTATCTGTTGTGATGGCGCTCGAATCTGGAATCGGAGAGACATACGTCGTCATCTGTGCATTCTTCTTCGCTATGAATACATCTATGTTGGGTTTGCCCCAGTTGTTGAACAGACGGTCTGCCACACATTGACTTAGTTGCCATTCCGTAGGGAATACACTCTTACTTCGGCTCAATGAATCTGCTAACAGATTTAGCCTTTACGGAATAAGAACTGCTTTAAAGGTGATCATATGATCTAGACTCTGGGCAAAGCACTTTCCATTTCATCATACAGAGACTGGGCAACTTCATTCTTCCCTGGCATTTATGTAAGTCACTACTGTTGAATTGTCTGATCGAATCAGAACTATCTTGCCCTGGACTTTCTCTAATAAATGTTCCAGGCCTAGGAGAACTGCTCGTAATTCCAGCAGGTTGATATATTCTTGTGACTGCTCAGGCAAGCTTCCCATCCCTTCATTAATGTATCTGTATACATCGTTATGTGAGGGTGGAGTGAGCATCATCCCCGCCCGTAGATTTTCTCTTTTCATTGGAGGTGGTGAATAAGAGGCTCCAACAGGGCCACTTTTGAATTCAGTCATCCTGAACTCTGGGTTCACTGTCCCATGAAAAATAACTGGATAGGTCGCCTGCGCAAAGCTGCCTGTGGCAAATATTACGGCAGTGATGGCATGGCACTCATCGCAGGCGCTGCCACCAACCACGCATACTAGTTCACTGGGAAGTCAACGATTCCACGTTGAGTTCTGGTCTAACACCTATCAGCCATTGACAGGCATCAAGCCAGTCCTCCTCAGTGAGCTCTACACTAGACATGGGCCTTCGTCGTCCTCAACAACACTCGCAAGCGGAGATGTGGCTGGAGCCGTGGATACCCCAGGCAAACGGGTAAAACTGTGCAGGCCCGTGAGGACCGGCATGGCTTGAGCCATAGCTAAACCAGAAGCCCGAGTCATGGCTAAATTGCACAACACGATGGTCTGGGAGTTCCATGGAAAAGTCCACCCAGGCTCCCTGTAAGGGGTGCAGGTTCGTCCATTTTCATGGGCACGATCTCATCGGGTGACCCCAGCAGATAGTCCTCATCTTCCTGGCCAGAAAGATTAGACTCTGGGTTAGCAAAGAACGCTAACCCAGAATGGCCAGGCAATGTACCATAAGAGGATATGGTAGCACAAATGGGAGTCTGCTCCATGGAACCCGTAAAGTGGGAACTGGAGGCCATCGCTCTCGCTTCTGGATCTACCGGCGAAGCATGCCTCAAGCCATGATCATCTCGAGCCAACTCTGAATCTGAAGTGAAAACTGGTAAACCCCTATCATAGAAGTCAGATTCAGAAGCGAGGACTATCTGCCCAAGGGCAGATGAAGGCAACAAATTACCTGGTCCAGGGAGCACGCCGCAAAGCAACTCTGGTACCAGGTCCTTAATTGTCTTCATACACCCCATCTTCTCAAGACGGAAGGCCTCCATGTCCGTGGTGGCCTTCCTCTTACTCTTTCCACCACATACACCCTCGTGTTCTTTCTTGACACGCTTCTCCTCCTCACTCGCCATGTCCTTAGCCAGCAAATTAATAACGTCTGAGAATAGGTCCTCTCAACCACCACCCTCCTCCAACTGTTTACAAACATCACATTTAAGAATGGGACCACACATGCTGCATTTAGCGCAGGGGGTGGGGACAAACTTAAGCTTGAAGAATCTTCCACAAGAGACACAAGCAGACAATATTTGAAAAGTCATAAGACAAAGACAATGAGTTTTTTAATAATTAGTGAACTAAAAAATAAATAAACAGGGAAGCAAGTAATTTTAAACCGTGATAAGGAAAGTTGCTTAGAAGAAAACAGATGGGACATAATGAATTGTTAATAATAAACAAAGGGTCGATTATGATGTTATATCTCCAATATATCCAAGGGAGACAATCGATATTATAACCTTCATCCAGGTGTAAGACGAATTGTATTCAACACTCAAGAGCATAATATCATTAGTGATGAATAAATTAATTACCTATGCACCACCATCAAAGAAGAGAACACATTTTTGGCAGACATTATTTTGTAAAAGATTAAAAAGTCCAGTGCCATTCTTCTAGAATACCTGAACCTTTAGCATAGGTATACCCCATCTCAGACGCTCTTCAGTAGATCACCATTTCACCATGCTTCTCCACCATACTACTTTTGGGACCACGGGGTAGTGATACATGTAAGCTCTACTTATCGGAGCTTCAAGCCACTCTGGCCATAGATTTTTTGCTAACAAAATAAGGGGCCAATAGTGGAGAGAATTCCATCACAACTGTGTGCCATATGCATAACAGGAACCTGTGGACAATAAAACAAAATCTGATTAGAATTCAAGGCACCAAAATAATAGTTCGAATGCACCTGATGGCTTGGTACCGGCGTGGCCTCTGGCGACTTAACTTGTTCAGTCATCATTCAATCACTAAATTATCAAGTATTGAGCAACAAAAAATGCAAAAATTAGCTTCAAAATAAACTAAAGTTGCATGTGGTTTGGCCAATAAACTAGAAAGAGAAAGTGACAGCCGGCGCATACACGGGGCTGGGGCTGGCATTCGCCAGACTCTCAACTGACTCTCTGCCCAGTAGGGGCACCTAACTAACCTAGTCTGAGCTTTACTGAGTGAAGGTTGATACATGTATTTAGAAATATCAAAAAGTATCAGGGAGACCTAAGTCTACGCTTGAAGTGAAATGGCCAATTCTGAAATAAAGGCCAGGCGCTGAGCAGAAGCAAACATAAGGTTAAAGTAAATGTCTGTATTTTACACAAATGTTACAATTCCCTTGACCTCAATATCATTGTACTTCATATAGGTAAACATGTGACCAAGAGAAATTCAAGTAGGATGAACCAATCCTGAGACGTATATTATGGTCACAGTAAACTTGACTTTTGACCTCAATACGATTGTGCTCCATCTATTTGATATGTGTCCAAGTTTAGTCGCAATAGACTGAACCAATCCGTATATATGAAACGATATGTTGAACAAATCCAAAAACCTAACCCGAAACAATAGAGTATTATACCAAGGTCCCGGTGGCCTTAATCTTAGAGCTCAATATCAGTGCGCTCCCTCTGGTTGATACATGTATATGTAATCATGTTTCCAAGTTTAGTCCCGATAGGGTGAAGCCAGGGTGAGATTTAAGATGCTATGTTGATCTAAACCAAAAAGTTAACCGGAAATCCGGGGAAAATCCATTTAGTCTAACAAGCTATTGCATCGAAACCAATTAATCACGTAGATATAGTTACGTACGTACGGGAACATTCCCATATATCCTCGAACTTCATTTTCAAGGGGATAATTAGGAATTAACCATATATAGTGATAGGTTGATATTTTATATTTTCGGCAAGCCACTGGACATACATGGCCAGGATTCAATAAAAAAAAGGGTTATACAGGGCTAAAACCTGGTAGCACATTATGACATTAAACTGGGTAATCGCTAAATGGAGCTTGTATTCATATATATCAAATGTATTACTAGTAATAGCTAAACCAGTATTTTATCCAGTTAAATCATGTCTAAACAAAATAATAATAATAATAATAATAATAATAATAATAATAATAAAATAATAATATATAGATATGTATATATCGGCCATAAGAGTTGCCTGATTTAACATTGTGAACTGCATTGGCGGCATGCCAGCCCACTTGAGCTGATCTTCATTCTACCACTGGAATCTGGCGAGTTGCACCTAGGGTCGTCGAGCACTCACCTCTACAGTAGTCATGTTTCTGTCTATTCAGCTAAAAGAGGAGATAACACACAATATCATTATGCATGAAGCTGCTCAAGATAACACCTGCCTTTTGATTACGATAGGACTTGTATCATCATGCAGACACATTACAATTTCCTTAACTGGATCACCATGACCATATATTACACTAGACCAAAATTAATAAGATTATTTGAAACCCAAATGGAAACATGCTTGGTGAAGATTGGCTCGGTAAAACGTAAGCTATCAATTGGAAAGGAAGCGCGTTCTTTAATTGAATCAACATGACCTTGCTTTGGTTCTATAGACAACAACAGCTCCCAGCTAAATTAGTTTCAAATTAAACAACGCTGTTCCTGCAAAGATATCATTAAATTAAATTCAGATACTGAAATATCAAGATTGATAACGATGCAATCTAGAGTTGCAAATATCTGTGGGGCAGTGTAAAGCCTGACGCTTGTTCTCAGTCATGAGACCAAAGTCTAAATGGTTTGAGTTGCAATTTTCATCTCCTTTTATACCCCGACAGTTGAGGACTGGAAGTGAGGTGGGTCATAATTTAATATGGGCATCGTGTTTTTGGCCGCGCATCACTTTTTGGCGATGCAGTGTATCCGCTATTTTAGCAGTGCTAATTTTGGCGATGCACTGTGTTTTGGCGGTGCAAATATTTTTTGCCAGTGTGCCTACTTTTGATGGTGCATGCACTTTTTGGTGTACCCAACATTTTTTCTGGTTGCCATGGTTTTTCGCCGCTGCACTTTTGTTTGACGGTGCAGTTTTTTGGCTTGTGTGCCTTTTCAGGACAAAAAAACATTTTTGACCAGTACACAATGGTGGGCGTTTGATGAAACATTCAGCTATGTGGATGATGCACTTTGCCCTTATGCATCTGTGCGGACTGGTATACTGCCCAGTGTTTGTGTGCATATGTGCCTGTGCGCAACATAGAAATTTGTCTCTATGTGCGAGTGCTCAGGTGTGTATAACTAACCTAAAGTTACAGACTTACAGCGTTTTGTTCTGTATGTAGAACTCATCAGAAGCAGTTTTTCTACATGGCAAGATTTTTTGTCCTGCCTTGGTAATTTTTGGGGGATCCCCTATTAGTGAGACAGACATATGGATACCACTGATGGGAGACTTGAGTGTATTTTAAATTAAAATGGATGTTACAGATGGATGAGATCGTATTATATAAGGTAGGTGAGATGTATATGAAAGTACGAGAGATGAAGGTGATAAGAAAGCACAGCTTGATTGATGATTAACGTGATCATTTTGAAGTTACGTATGGTTGAACAGTGTCCAAGGCTGGGTCCGGTGCATGATTGTTCTTCATCTGGACCGCTAACACACTGGAGACAGTCTCTATTGAATGTGTGATCTATGCTAATGGTTCTGGTGAGATCTTGTGCCTTGTGTAGATCTGCTATCGTTAATTGTGTAATATTCATCCAGGAGTGAGTCTAGAGTGTTTATAGCTTCACAGGAAACAGTATGTATCGTCGTTGGTTGTATCAGTGACTGTAGGGGGTGGGGGGTGGAGAGAACTATAGGCTTTAGAAATGGTGTTTTTGGACCTACAAAGTTCCCACCTTCGATGCTGAGGGCATTGCAGACAGAGCTTGATTGCGCTTGTCTGATATGCCGTGCTTTTTTAAAAGATATTTCTTTAAATGTTCCAGTCTGGTGAACGGAATGAGACAGTCATCACAGGTCCATGGTGGTACTTCAGAATGCTATTCTGCGATGTATTCGTTTACAGAGATTTTTCAGGTATACTTGATGTGGCATTTTTACAGGTGTTATCTCTCATTTTAATAGTTCGTGGTGATGCTGATGTTACCGCGGCATCATATGAGAGAGTCTGAACTATAGATTTTAAGGTGATAGATTACCATTGTGGATGAAACGGTAATAATGACGTACTGCCCATCGGTCTGGTATTTCATAGCGGTGGGGAGGAAAGAGGTGATCTTTAGTCTGCTAGGCTGACCCAGATTGGACAAAAGGTGCTTCAAAAAAGCATTCGCTTTTATTTCTACAAGACATTATTAATACTTACCAGATGTACATGTACTATTATGATGTCTATTATTGAAAGTCTAGCTCAAAATAACTAACAAGGATTAACACTCCAGGATTGTGCTCGGCCTGTGTCCAGGAATTACCATTAGCGCCAGGTACCGAGCCACTTCCCAGGTACAGACACATTTGTTTTGTGTTTGCATAACAAAAACAGTGTAAGCAGCTCAGCCTCACCTCAGCGGGGGTGGACTGAGGTGGGCCATAGTACATTTGGTAAGTATTAATAATTCTCATAGAAACAAAAGCGGATGCTTTTTTTTATTCTACTTTGAATAATACTTACAAGATGTACTATTTTGATAAATTATGGATTATGACAGCCAGACATTCCGCTGGGCAGAGGTGAGGCTCAAACAACTCTCATCTACCAACCAGAGAGGTTTGTGAAGACACTGAGAACCCCTGCATTCGCTTGGGTTCTGCCATCTGACTTATAGAATTCGAAGGCATCTATAGTCTAGATCATGCTTTCCCCCTCATTTGTCCGCACACATATGATAGCTGTCAAGGGGAGGCAACACAACCCGGACCCGTGTCAGTCCTACATCTCGGCTAGAGCAGTCTCGGAGTGTACAGAAGCTAAACAACTTCTAAATTTTGGAAAACACTATCAAGAATCTGACATGAATTTCCAACTGGAATGGGACCTAATTCTAAGATTGAGAATAATATACTCTTTAATCAGACAATCTGATATTTCGACTGCAAGTGAAAGATCTTGGATTGATCACTTAAAACTGGAAACACTCACCACTTTTCCAGTGGAATTCTCTGTGATCTTCCCAGGAGCTTGCCCATTCGCTGCCGATACGCCAGCCATATGATTTTCCTGGGCCAGAGCTCTTAGGAGTCCTTGTGATGTTTAAGCGAGAGGTCTTCTTTGTGGCATAATTTAGATTGAGTAAGTTTGTGACAGCAACAGAATTAAGCGCGCTTGCTATATCGCGAAGATAGAAATCGGTAAATGACGAGTCGGCATGCAATTGTGCTACAGACATCACTTCCTCTAATGAGACACACTTATAAAGGGCTGATGCTGGTGCTAGTGCTCATACTTGATGGGCATTCACTCGATCAATCTGCTTTCCCATAGATAATTTATGTGTCATTTGAATAGCGTCGACTATCCAATGCGAAATAGTATCTTTAGAGGCATGTAGATGGGGCGCCTTGAGACAGAGCCAAAGAGATTTTGGATCATCACTCGACTGATGAGTATGTTTCTTGAAAATTATCAGACATCGGGCTGGACACCAAGTAGAAGAGCTGGGATCGTGTCTGATTAAAATTGGCAAATTGATTGATTGCCCTGGATATTTAAGTGACTGATTCGTTGCCAAAAAGTTATAAACCTTCACGCCTGATGACAAAGCGGTCTTGTTCAGCAGAAAGCGAATAAATTTCGCTTCTCCTCGCCAATGCTGCTGTAACCTAGAAAACTGAGGGAAGTGTTAACAGTTTAATATCTATAGATCTCATAGGTTCAAAGGGAGCATGCCCTAACACCTGAAGCGACACATTTTGCTGCTTGCTCAGAAAAGCCACTCAACTGCTTGCTGCTTGATAATATCTATGCAGTAAGTTTTAACATTTCCCGTCTTTTGTGAGGAAACAGACCCCTGTTCTGGGATATCAAATCCCATCTGACTGGAAGAGGCACCGGCTTGCACCCAGATGGTCCAGCAGATCCATAAACCATGATCGGCCCAGCCAATGAGGAGCGATCAGTAGTACTTGGCATGTGCTTTCTCTTATCTTTTCCAGAACTTTTGGAATTAAAATTGATGGAGAGTATGCGTACACATACATCCCTTTAGCACTGATTGCCAGTTGCTCCACCGCTAATCCTAAAAGGTCTGGGATTGGAGACACGCAAGTTGTCATCATTGTGTTTCCTTTTATCACACAGATCCACGTTTGGCTTGCCCCAATGATTGAAGAGGACTTCTGCTACCGATTGGTTGAGCCCCCATTCCGTCGGACAATAAACCGTCCTTCGACTGAGCGCATCCGCTAGGATGTTCAATCTGCCCGGAATGTGTTCTGGCTGAAGAATGACATTCTTCCCTTGGCACGCCCACAGAGGCTTCCAAGTCCTTATGCACAACTCTGGTGACCTCGTCCAGCCTTGGCTGTTTAAATAAGACACCACTGTTGAATTGTCTGTCCTTATTAGTAGTACTTTGTCTCGGATTCAGTCATCGAACCTTTGAAGTGCTAATGCTACCGCTAATAGTTCTAAGACATTTATGCGTTTCTGCACATTTGTCAAATCCCATTCGGCCGACACTGACAGATTGTCTAGTACCGACACCCCCCCCCCCCATCCTATCGCAGACACGTCCGTGAAAATGGACATCTGGAGACTGGAAAACCGTGCAGGAGATTCTGTTCTGATAGCCACCACTGAAGGTGGTATATCACTGGTTCCTTTACTGGAATTTTCAGACAAAGGATCTGTTCTTTGAGACCAGCATGGCATAAATAAAGTACATTTGAATCGGCCTGTGCCTGAGTGTCACATAAGGCACTACCTTCTCCAGGGATACTAGAAAACCAAGTATCTTAAGAAACTGACAAGGTAGGCTCCTACAGAAATTGACCCTGGGACTGCTTAAAAAAAGCATTCGCTTTTGTTTCTACGAGAATTCTTAATACTTACCAGATGTACTATTATGATAATGTCTATTATCTAGTCTAGCTCAAAATAAACAATTAAAACTCCGCACTCTCCTGGTCCTGCACATACTGTGTCCGGGAATTACCACAGCCCCAGGTACCGAGTCAATTCCCAATCACAGTCAGATTCGTCTTATATTTGCCTTGACAAACAGCGAAAGCAGCTCAGCCTCACCTCAGCGGGGCGGCTGAGAAAGGGCCATAGTACATCTGGTAAGTATTAAGAATTCTCGTAGAAACAAACGCGGATGCTTTTTTTATTCTACTTCGAATAATACCTACCAGATGTACTATTATGATAAACTCCGGATTTCAACAGCCAAAAATACCGGTGGGAGGAGGTGAGGCTCGAAACCACACTCATCTACCATCCAACAGAGAAGGTTGTGAAGAGACTAGAATCCTGGCATACGTTTGGGTTCTGCCATCTGGCTCATAGAGTGCTAAACTGCCATGGCCTAGACTGCGCTGCCACCCCCCCCCCACCCCTCCCCCCTCTTTTGTCCACACAAAATCCAGAGGGCTGTCGAAAATGGGATGCAACACCCACCAGACCAGTGTCAGCCCCCAATCTCAGCTAGGGCAGTCCAGTAGAGTGCAAAGAAACTACTACAACTTCAAATTTTTGAAAAAAATATCAGTATATCGATTAAGTTTTCAAATTGGAATGCGTCTAATGTCTGTTTGAGAGGATAAGTATACTCTTAGACCAGACTATTTACCTAAGCAGTCTGGTATTTCGACTGTAAGTAAATTATGTTTTAGTCACTTAATTAATGTAAACACTCACAATTTTGAGTGCTTTCTCTTTCTTGATCATCCCAGGAGCTCGGCCCAATCCACAGTCGTTCACTGGTCATGTGCATGGCTCTTGTTCAGTGCAGGAGGAAGTAACTTGCGATGTTTGTGAAATAGTGGTCGGATGTGGCTTAACTGAGGTTCGACAAATTGGCGATGGCTACCGGATTAAGTGTGCTGGAGATGTCGCGAAGGTAGAAATCAGTAAATGATGACTCGGCATGCCATTGTGTTACAGACATCACCTCCTCTAATGAGACACCCTTAAAAAGGGCCGATGATGCTGATAATGCTCGGATCTGATGGGCGTTCACACGATCAATCTGCTTTCCTGTAGCAATTTTGTGCAACATCTGAATAGCATCAACTATCCAACGACAAATAGTATCTTTCGAGGCACGCAAATGAGGAGCTTTGAGACATAACCACAGAGATTTCGGGTCTTCTCTCCACTCCTCAGTACGTTTCTTATACATTTTCAGACATCTGATAGGACACCAAGCAGAAGAGTTTGGGTCATGTCTAATTAACCATGGCAAATTGATTGGCTGTCCTAGATATTTAAATGACTGATTCTTTGCCAGGAAACAAAGATGTGGAAGTAGTCTTAAATCTTCACCCGTGATGACAAAACGTCTTGCTCGGCAGATAGCGCATGAATTTCGCTTCTCCTTCTCGCCGATGCTGCTGCAACCAAGAAAAGTGATTTAATAGTTAACAGTTTAATATCTATATATCTAATCGGTTCAAAGGGAGCATACCCTAAAACCTGTAGAACAAGAGATAAATTCCATGCTGGGATAGGAACTGGCTGTCTAGGTCGCTCATTCCTTTAATAACTTCATTCAGTGTCGTTCTCAACTCCTTCAAAGGCCAGACTGGGAATGACTGAAGCTAATGCAGACTTATATGCTGCTAGGGTTGAAGGTATAAGTTTTTCAACTTCGTATAAATGACAGATAAAATCTGCTACATGTTGAACAGATGCAGAAAAGGGATTAATATCTCTTCTCTGACACCACTCTGCAAATTTGTTGATTCTATAATTATATGTCTTGGTGGTTGACCCTCTTCTGGCTGAAGCGACAAACTTCGCTGCTTGCTCAGAAAAGCCACCCTCAATTGCACGCTGCTTGACAACATCCATGCAGTCAATTTGAACATTTCCGGTCTGTCATGAAGACACAGACCTTTGTTCTGAGTGATTAGATCCCTTCGGTCTGGAAGAGGGATTGGATTGCAGACCAGAAGGTCAAGCAGATCCGTAAACCATGATCGGCCTGGCCAATGAGGGGCTATCGAAGTAGGTCAAGTTGTCCTTGAGAAAACTCGCCCCAGATACTCGTAATTTTTCAATTCGTCCAAAGTCAAGTGGTCTTTGATAATTACTAATGTAGTGGTCTTTGAAAATGTTAATCATACAAGGTTGTCAATGTAGGTTGGTTGGTTTATCAGACAACAAACAAGTACAGAGCTTTAAGTTATTGTTTATTATATACAATGGCCATTTCAATAGATAAATTTGGCCACCATTGTAGGTCACAGAATACATATTTTTGAAAATTTACCACTGGAATGACTGGCACTGTTTAGAGCCAGTTATCCCAGTGTTAAACTTTCAAAAATACGTATTTTGGTGATCTACAATAGTGCCCAAATGTGTTAACTGCTAAAGGTTAATAAACTATGCATAGTTAATATTCTCTATATACACATTACAATTATTTACACAATGTCATAACTAGTGCTTTCAACATGTTTAATGAAGTGCTTTATAATTAGATCAATGTGTTGTGGTTATTTTAAGAAAAAAACATGGGAACCCCATATTTCAGATGAGGACCCCATGGGACCCCCATATTTTACAGTGGGACCCACAAATCTGAGAGTGTGGGGTCCTTGGGACCCCCAAAAATCAGATGTTGTGGGCAACACTGCGGCGCCACCTCCAACATGTCAGAGGTCAATGTATCCAAAGGCAGAGCAGGCATGGCAGAGGAGCCACTGGACAGAGCGCTAGACGCTCGCTCTGACATCCACTCCATTGCCAGATCGCGCTGAGATCCTTGCTCCGATGCCAACCCGAGACGGCCGGACATCCATTCAGCCTTGGTGGAAAAGTGTGACTCATCCAACAAGGGACTGCCGTTCTCATCTTTCTTCTCGCTCTTGGACGAGAAAGAAACCAACGATCCATGCTGAGGATTGCGGGCTTGTTTACTAGTGTAAACAACGTCCACAGACCGTGTACTCGCGGCTCCAACATCCAACGAATCGCCGGATACGGACTCACTGAGATCCATCGGCTCCAGCACGGGAGCCGGGACCACAGCCGCATTAACCACAGTAGCCGACGGAAATCCGATAGGACCCGTAACCACCAGCGCCGGGATGCCATCAGAAGCCGTCAAACACGACTCCAACGACAGCAAGGGATGAACAAATTCTGGATGAAAGATGCCCGACGGAACGTCAACATCACCACCCGGCTGGCAAACCCGTACATAACCCGAAGGAGAACCTTGGGATATACCAGGTACAGCCGTCATGGAGAGATACGGCATGCCAGAATCCTACATGAGCAAAATCTCCTCCTCCTCTGCCGTCGGCTCTTGAGCCAACGCAATAGGAGGGACAGGTGCAATACCCTCCACAGCACTGGCTGGACCACCGAAAGGTAGTCCTGCACCAGACTGCATCCACGGGATCGTGGATTGCAGGGACTGAAACATGGCTTTAAACTGGGCCGCCCATACACCCAAAGCCGAGTCCATGCTCTCATTCATGCGCTCCTCCAAGCCTCTGGTGGACGCCTGACCTGCCTTGGCTGCCTTGTCCTTCGCGATTCTGTCCAGTCGCACACGCGGATCACGGTCGAACTCCGCCACTAATTTCCGACGACCACTTCACGCAAACATCGCAAGGACTCCCAACCTTGCACTTCGCGCAAGCTACGCAGTTGTGACCAGCAAATCTGCGCTTCATGAACTGATTGCATTTGCTGCATAGTGTCCAGGCCCTTAGCCTTCTGCGAACACAAAGCAAGAATTAAAACGTTGCATATGACATACATGACGAGCAAACGCACAATGACTTGATTGTAATATTAAAATTACTTTGAAACATTAACTTTCTCTTAAATGAATGATAATCAAGACTTAAGGCAGGAAATATTTGAAATTTTTAGAGTGAAAATAATAAACACAGCTTGGTAATTAACTAACCATTAAAATAACCAAGAAAAACGTACCAATCGCTACAAACACCTTCATCAATGAAGTCAAGGCTAAACATTGGCAGAATCAGAGCGCATAGATACACCAAGCCGAAAGCAAACATAAATCATGGGCGCTGCCATCTTGGCTAAGAGCGCATCCATCTTGGAGGGAATCGAGTCATAAGAGAAATCAACTAAGTGCCCGCATAATGCTTAAACAGTTAAGGGTACCGGAGCGACTCCAACAATGGCTACCATTTTAAATAATGTGCCAATTTAAAGAAACTTTAATCATTCATTACGGCACGTATATATATATATATATATTCTAGATTGATACAACCTGCCCCTGAGATGATTTTCCTTTCCCTTCCATGAAGCCAGCAATGGATAACTTCAAACACGCTGAATTCCGTTAAAATTTGCAAAATTCTATGAGCTTAAACACATGCGACTTGAGAAGTCAGCACAATAGACGAATCTGACTGTGATTGGGAATTTACTCGGTTCCTGGGGTTATGGTAATTCCCGGACACAGTATGGGCAGGACCAGGAGAGTGCGGCGTTTTAATTGTTTATTTTGAGCTAGACTAGATAAGAGACATTATCATAATAGTACATATGGTAAGTATTATTCGAAGAAGAAAATAGGCTCCTGACTCGGCTTTCCACCAGAAGTCATACCGTCTTTGAGATTGAACAGTATTCCCAAGTAAACAAATTCCTGAGGAGTCAATTCTGACTTCTCCAGATTGACAATCAAACCTACCTCTCTCAATAGAGCTAGGACAATTTTCAAATTGCTGCGCAGCGTGACTGGGTTCCCCGCCTTCAGCAGCCAGTAAGTATGAAAAACTATGTTTATCCTGCGAATCAAAGTACTCATGGCAAGAACCACTTCAGTGAAGACCCTGGGAGCTGTTGTCAGACCAAACGGTAATGCATTCAATGCCCAGACCTTGTTCTGGAATGCAAACCACAGGTGTTTCTGAAAAGGCATTGACATTGGAATATGAAAATAAGCATCCTTCAGCATTCCCTTCCTCAGGCCTGTCATCCCAGCAGCCACCGTTTCCATCTGAAACCACGAGGAGACTTTAAATTTGCAGAGCAGCTCAATATTGTTTTTGCAAAATAGACAAATTTGTCTGTACTCAGGAATTGACTCAGTACCTGGCGGTAATGGTACTTCCCGGACACCGGCTGAGCAGGATCCTGAAGTTTATCTCTGTTAGTTATTTTGAGCTAGTCTTTCGATATCAGACATTATCATAATAGTACATCTGATGAATATTATTCAAAGTAGAAACAGCAACCAATTAAATTAGTTTCTAAATATTCTACAGCTTGTCTGTATAGTTGCCTTGAAATTGAGATTCTGGGAATTCAGAACTCAAAGCATAAAAATTGATTCCAACGTGTGTAAAAGCTGGAAAGGGCTTTGTTAGAAATGATTGGGGCATAGTTGGAAATCGACTTCTATTCAATATTATGATGCTAGAATGTAACTAGTAAACTATGTATGATTACAGTATTCTGCGGCTGTAGTAGTAGAAACATCCTACAGCTGCAATCATTTCTCCTTTTGCTTTTGCCCACTTTCGTGTCCTCAGCCGAAATGCTTAGCTCAGGTCCATTCTTGATCTGAGGTACCGAGTCTTTCTTGAGATCACCTCGTAGCATGGTTAAGAGATCTATGCAATGGCGTCATTTCCTGGATTTACTGGCTCCCAATAGGGCGAATTCCAAAGCTCGCTGCTGGTGTGTCTTTTGGCATCCATTTGCACATGGCCAAACATGGACATTGCTGGGCGACTTTTACAGACACTGGCGATGTATCACAAATCCTGTCCAGTGCATCATTGGAAATTATGCTGCCAGTAATGGTGTGCAGGTGTTTGCGGCAGCAGGAACCAAGTTTGCCTAGAGCTGCCTTTGGAGCTCCCCAGCTGCTACTGCTATACAGCATCAAGGATACATGGGTTGCATTGTATAACCATAGTCTTTTTGTCAAGGGCATCTTTGATCTACGGATCGAAAGCTCCCAGATGGTCTTGAAAGCTATGTTCCCCATGATGCAGCATGCGGTAATGTCAGCAGTACCGCAAAGCAGTGAGCCCAGGATTCTACCTTTCCTCCATGGTTCGCCGCCAGGAAGTGGATCATCATTTTCTTTAGTTTCATGCTATGTATACAAGTATATGCGGGTGAACTCTGTTTTGGATTCATTAATAAAGATTCTCAATTTTTAGTTTGCTTGCAGCTACTGGGAGAAGTTCGCCAAGCGGTTTCTTTTCCTCGTCTATGAAGTCTATGTCATCGGCATATTCAATCTCTAGCGGTATGGCCATTTGGCGGTTTGGTTTTGTCTAATTTTCCCGTGCAGAATTCAATGCAGAAGTAAGGTAACAGGTGAAAAGCACATGGGATATACCATCTACATGTGGAGAACCGATTGATGTCTCAAACTCTAGACTTCACTGACTTGACTCGTACTGTCAGCTTGGTGTCCGCAAGTAGTAGTCTCACTAGTTGTAGCTCATCTTCATTACAACTGGCCTGATGTAGTACATCTTAGATCTTTGAGCGCTTAATTGAGTCGACGGCTCATGGCATGTCAATTCCCATTTTGTGGAAATCCCAGTGTTTGGACATGACTATTGACACAAGCAAGCGTTGATCCCATACAATGTCGGCGCAGCTGCGTCCACATTTGAAGCCACTTTGACAGGATCAGGTGAAGTCACCGATCTTGTCTCGGATGCGGTATAGGGTAACATTGAGTCAGACAGAAGGGCGATCTTTGTCGACGTGGAAACTCTTGCTGTCAAGGGTGATAAGTCTGCGGCTTCGACTTCTTCGCCAACTTCCATGCCTTCTCATTGACCTCTTGTGCTGTGCCCCGTGATGCAATGGAGGACAAGACTATGTAGTCATCCCAGTCTTGGTGGCCATTGACACAATGGAGGACAAGGCTATGTCATCTACGTCATCCCGGTCTTGGATGACTGTGGCTTGACCTTTGTTGCCCCTTATGACTACAAAATGGTTGCTTTTTAGATTGAGTAGTGCAAGTTATTCTGACACCAGACCGATTGGTAGTATATTGTCATTACCCTGAAATATCAAAAGTTAAATGGGTAACAAAAAGGAATCAAGACGTATCAAACTAAACCATGTCTGCATCTGGCTACATTGCAAGCTTTGACTAAGCCGCCACAGTGACTCAAGTCAAAGGAGGAAACTCCATTTGCAGCAATGACGTCATCAACTGCTGCTTGACATATATCAATTGCAGATACTTTACATCATCCACTGCTGACACCGTCTTGACTGGCAGCTTCATTGAGACCCAAGCCACTAAGCTATGCGCACAGAGAAAAGCTGATAATGTGTTAGCCAAGAGCTATCACCTGAGAATATAATCACACACATACAGTTAAAATGGGTATAAGACAGGACGAGCCTTAGATAGACAAATTATGGTGTGTGGTTCTTTAAGGCAAGTGTTTGACAAAAATCTGTCTTAAGGACCCACCGACCTCCGGCTTTGAAAGGCATATTCTAAACATAATTTGACTACAATGGCTTCCAATCAAATAATTTCAAAATATTCAACAGTTTTCATGTATGGCTGCCTTGAAAATGAGATATTCTACTTAACCCTTTCCCTGTCAAATCACTGAAAAGCACATGTTTTATTTTGCATGTTTAACACTAGAAGACGTTGCTGACTAAGGCATATTAACCTCAAAATATTCAACAGCTTTCATATTTGATTGCGATGAAACAGAAATATATCGACATTACCGATGAAAGGGTTAACAATTTAAGGCCAAATATTCATCATGAAATTTAAAAAATGTGTTGAGCGAATATCCATTTTCAGGACCCAAATTTTTAAAATGCTATCCCTAGAATGACAACTGCAGACTGAAATACATGTACTTTTCTGCCAGCTTGACTATTAAATGACTTATGACAGATTTCAAAACATTAGCAAATGTTATTTCAATGCACCCCCACCCACCCCAAAAGACCCAGTCTAAAGAGAAATTTGAAGGCAAATACGTATATAATTAAAATCAATGAAGTGAAATTATCAACAGTATAATTGTGAACATATGATGGACAATTCACAAGAAGTCCTATGACACAAGTGAAATTATTCAGAGATCATATCTGATCTGACAATTAAAAGGTTAATTTATCTGAGTTTTGCCGGAAGTGATTGGCAGGAAAATGTATGAAATGGTATGTAATTACCTCACATGTCGGCTTATGGCACGATATATAGTGACGTATCCAGCTCTGTCATGACTAAATGAAGCATCCGTGAAGCGTTCAGATTGTATGTCTGTAATGGATTTACTATTTAATAAAAATTTGGTTTCATATTTTGAAACTAATTTGCCTTAGGCAGCAACAGCAGCCAGTCAAATTAGTTTCAAAACATTCTACAGCTTGCCTGTATAGTTGACTTGAAGTTAGGATTCAGCATTCTGGGAATTCAGGACTCAAAGCATATAAATTAATTCCTAAGTATGCAAAAGCTAGAAATGCGTGGGCATAGATGGAAATGGACCTCTATTAAAAATAATGATCATGCTAGAATGTAACTAGTAAACTATGGCTTATTTGAGAGAGGAAGGGAGGGCGGGATGGATGGTGGAGGGAGAGAAGAGGAAGGAGAAGGGAGGGAGAGGGTGGGTGGGAGAGCATTACATTCCCTGCATTTACAGTGCACAACACAACTGAGAACCCAATGAACCCTGACCTAATAATAGCTCACTTGTTCTCTCATGTAATCTGCAATGAAATTCTCAATAGGTGTACACATCTGTCATCATCTTAATAAACATTGTTCCTTTCGCTACCTGTAAAACAAGGCAAGTTTATTCGATAACTCAAATCTGTCTACAAATATCATTTGCCAAATAGTCACACATTAAAGCTCGATTTTGTACAAGAAAATTCAATATTCCTATTTAAAATGTCAATTTGCAGACCAAGGACAGTTTTTCAAATTTACCACTGGACTGACTGAATTTTACAAAATAGACTTGTATTGGTATATATTCATTCCCACAGTTAGGGAGTGGAAGTTTCATATGTCCGGGTGTAAACCTTTATATCTGTCCACCCTACCATATTGATGGGTTGTGACTGTACATATATGTTTCCATTCCCGTGAATGTACATATATGTTTCCATTCCCATACTTAGGAGGGGGACATTATTTCATGGCTGTTAATTGGTCATGAAATATTGTCCCCACCCCACCCTCAATGGTAGCAATGTTTTTGGGAAGGTATATGTCCATTCCCAGAGTTAGGGAGTGGCGATTTCATATATCTGGGTGTAAACCTTTATATTTTGGCCACCCTACCATATTGATGGGTTGTGAATGTACATATATGTTACCATTCCACATACGCAGGGGTGTGGGGTGGGGGTGGGGGCCATTATTCAATGGCAGTTAATTGGCCATGAAATATTGTCTCCCCAATGTAAGTTATGTACTGGGAAGGTATATGCCCATTCCTAGAGCTACAACATAGGCGGTGTAGATTTGGTTTATCTGGGTGTAAACCGTTATATTCTGGCCACCCTCCCATATTAATGGGTTATCAAAGTATGTATATGTTTTCATTCCCATACTCTAGAGGGGGGGGGAACATTATTTCATGGGCGCTAAATTTGCGATGAAATATTGTTCCCCCACTGGAAGTTATGTACTGGGAAGGTATATGTTCATTCCCTGGGCTAGGGGTGGAGATTGTATATTTCTGGGTGTGAACCTTTATATTTTGGCCACCCTACCATATTAATGGGTTGTGAAAGTACATATATTTTTCCATTCCCATATTTTGGATGGGGGACAGTATTTCATGGGCGTTAAATTGGCCATGAATGAAGGAAATTTCAATTTCCCTTTCTCCGAGATCTAATATTACTCTTTGATAATACAGCCAGTGAGATTCATATTGTTTGCATAGCTACCATACAAGTGAATACCCATGGCTTGCTTCCATGGGGCTGGGAGGCAGGGTTCGTAATATAATGGTAAGTATTGTTAGATCTCGGATGTGGTCCCATATGGCTTATTATGGCAGATACACAGATGTCCATCATTTGACCGTAGAGAGTCCGTCCGTTTCCTGTACGTAGTCAAAGCACGGACTGGACACCAGGCACTGACATCAAAACCAAACCTTGTTAGTTTCGCTATAATGCTCGGTTTGCCGGGGATATTTCAAAGATTGATTCTTTGACATGAACTCTGCTCTTGGCAGCAATCGCAGACCCTCTCCGGAGATAATAAATTGGTCCCTCTCTGCTGAAAGTGCATGGATCTCACTATGCCTTCTTGCTGAGGAAGCTGCCAATATAAAACCCTCCTTTAGAGTCAGACGCTTTAGACTATCCGAACCCAAAGGTTCGAAAGGGTGCTTGGCCAGTACATTAAGCACCAAAGATAGACTCCAGGCTGGAATGGCTACCGGTTGTCTCGGTCAGAGATTGCTCATTCCCTTCACCATCAAATTTAACTGGGCAACCTCTGGACTATCCCTGCTGACTAGACAAGGGGTAACTGATTCCAAAGCTGACTTGTATCCAGTAATTGTGACAGGAGCCAGTCCTGTATAGAACAGCTCACAGAGAAAGTATGTTATTTGCTGAATAGTGGATTGAAAGGGATCGACATCCTTTTCTTCACATCACTCTGCAAATTTGTTAACCCTGTGGTTATATGAATTGAAGGTTGACCTCCTTCTCGCGGCCATGATGAAATTTGCAGCCTGTTGACAAAAGCCTTGCGACGTGGAACATTGTTTGATAACATCCATGCAGTCAATTTGAACCTCTCGGGCCGCTCGTGTAGGAAGCGGCCCTTGGCCTTGGAGATTATGTTCGGAATCTCTGGCAGCTGCACTGGATTGTCCACCAGCAGACCCAGAAGATCCGTGAACCACTGGATGAGGAAGCACTGGAGCCGTCCTGACGAACGGCTCCCATGCCCGTCAGACCGGCTACCACTACTGGACCACGCGGAGATGGGCGCAGAGAAGCAGTACCCGCCAGGCCGGAGCCCGACGGGACCACCAGGGAGCCATACGAGATGACTCCCTCGGTAGCCAGTCCAGAACCCTGTCCAAGGATAGGGTCCGAAACGGACACAGAGATTGTCCTACAAACCTCGGTATCAGAGACGACACCAGTGTGGGTAGGACCTTATGCAAGAAGCCGTTCATAGCGGGCCCAAACCACGTCGGAGGTGCGATCTCCAAAGCCTCTAACTGTAGACGTGGAGCACCCCCAGGGGCCGAAACGGACACTCCATGATTTGTTTTCGCACTGCCTGACCCCGCGTCAGACCCAGCCAAGTCCTTCTGGGCAAGGAACTCGACCAGTAACTCAACCGGCCACACTGCACAAAGATTACATCTATTGTCAACATTACATTTGGAGCACCAAAGACACACATGCTCCTTATAGGCAACCTTCACAAACTTGTGCCAGTCAGAGCAAGATGGCGGGGTAGGCTTGGCCTAAAAAATAAGCACAAAACCTAAAATAAGCAAGCGGAACGGAACAGGAATGGAGGGCCGACAAAATAATTAAAAAATATTTTGACCATAAATTAAATGTTAACCCTCCAGCACCCCACACCCGCAACGTTACCACAAAGATTGCGTAAGCTGGTGACAAGAACGATATCGGGCCACTAACACACCCATAAATTGAACCTACAGGATGTATTACACGGAACCAGGAACCATATCGTATTGCAATTCGCGGTATATTTAAGAACTAATTTCAAAATTATACTTCTCAAACGAAGGACAAAATGATACGTGAAGGAAACAACAAAATGCATTATAACAAACTGCTGTGGAACACGGTAAAGAAACAGAACACACATCTTTAATCAAGAATTTTGAAATCATCGATCAATGCAAACGGATCGTGATTACACACAAAACTGGACATAATTCTAAAGTTTCTGGTACAAAAACGCACACAGCACCAAAGATAAGATGCACGAATTAATGAAACATTTCACTCACCATAAAAATCCGAGAAATAAAACGGATGTGACGTCACCCGCTCGGATAATACGAAGACCGACGTCAGCCGATTTTAGTGCTATAAAACCGTATAGCCAACACCCAATTTCATATTACTGCCCGATCGCTGTTGGGATGAAAGGAGGTGATCTTATCTGGCATATTTCGTTGTAACCACATGTCCCAGATTCGGGACTCAGAAATTTGGACATGCAACACAGACGAAATTTGAGAGACTTAAGACTCCATATATACTAAAGAATAACATGAAAGAATATGACCTGAGATTCAGTAGGTCCTTCCATGGTAATCCAATCATTCCGGGCGCGAAAACTAGCTTAATTAGGCACCAGAAAACTTTGAGAAACTCTAAGATCTTTTCTATATGCAAAAGCATGTACATGTATTGCTCTTGTTGCTATGCAAACAAGAACGAGTCTCACCGGGTAACCGGTTCCAGGAGCCGGAAAAGCTTTCTAACTCTAGATTCCTAGAGCCAGCTAGCCAGCTCTAGCCTTGCCATTCCTAGACCTGGGTGGTGTAGATTTGGAATGTCTGGGCGTAAACCTTTATATTTTGGCCAGCCTACCATATTAATGGGTTGTGCAAGTACATTCCCATACTTTGGAGGGGGCATTAAATTGGCCATGAAATAATGTCCCCGCAATATGAAAGTTATGTACTGCGAAGGTATACATGTTCATTGCCAGAGCTAGTGAGTGGAGATTTGACATGTCTTGGCGTGAACCTTTATATTTTGTCCATCCTACCATATAAATGGGTTGTGCAACTACATATATTTTACAATTCCCATAATTTGGAAGGGGGGGGGGGTACATTCTTTCATGTGCGTTAAATTGGTCATGAAATATTGTCCCCAGTGGAACTGGCCAGGTATATGTCCATTCCCAGAGCTAGGGGTGGAGATTTGATATGTCTGGGTGTGAACCTTTATATTTTGACCACCGTACCCTATTAATGGCTTTTGAAACTATATATATTTTTCCATTCCCTTATTTTGGGGGTGGGGGGGGGGGGGTTATTTCATGGGCATTTTGTACCGCCAATGGAAGTTATGTACAGTCCATTCCCAAAGCTAGGGGGTGGAGATTGAAGGAAATTTCAATTTCCCTTTCTCCGAGATCTAACAATACTTACCATTATATTACTCTTTGATAACACCAGATTTAGTCGGTAACCTGGTGGGAAGGGGCACACCATACATTGCCTGTTTTGCCCCTGGAGAAAGAGCTTAGACTTAAACTTGACACACGCAGACCTAAAAGGACCGACAAGTTTGGAACCGAATCACATTTGCAACACCGCCCCCCCCCCCTTCTAATAAAAAAGGGAGAGAACATGCATCTCGCCTGAAAAGACAAATATGCGAAGAGGGGTAGTTGCTCTTTGCACATATAAGCCTGGGAATGAGCATGAATATATAAGATGAATGATCATGATATACAAACAAAATACAAAAAACTGTCTAACTTGAATTAACTCATGAAAATTAAATTCCAGATGTGGAGCCACCAACCAACATACTTTCGACCAGATGTGTTCAATATGCTTGAATTCCTCTCGCCTGACCAGGTCTGTTCTTATTCTTTTGCTTTACAAAGTACCAAAACTTGGAGAGGGTGGCAGCGTGGCCATAAACTATCGTCTAAAAAACAACTAAAACGAGTAGATTGGCTGAGTCTGACATGTCCCTCATATAGTAATCCGTGAAAGAGGACTCACAGTGCCATTGTGCAACTGAAATGTATGTATGTATGTATGCATGTATGTACGCCTATTGTACTCTGACTCCAGCAGGGCTCTGGCAGTATATGTATTTTTTATTTTATTGACGCACTGGCAATGTGCGGCTTCAATTTCCATGTGCTAACTTAGCCGACAGTTATGCACCCATTAGTTTAATTTGTTGATCACCATCTCCCGGTCGGGGGATCGAACCGCCATTCTGCAACTCCGCATAGCATCAGCAACCAGGCATCTTTCCAATGTACCACCACACCAAGTCTAAAAAGTCAAGGATTGGCCGACCAGCTTTCACATGTCTGATATATTGACACACTGACGATTCATATGGGACTATCTGTGGAAGCACCTGCCACAATTCAATTCTAGGCTTTTACGCCTATTGTACTCTGACTACAGCACGGCTCTGGCAGTGTATGTATTTTTATTTTATTGACGCACTGGCAACGTGCGGCTTTAATTTCCATGTGCTAACTTAGCCGACAGTCATGCACCCATTAGTTTAATTTGTTGATCACCATCTCCCGGTCGGGGGGGGGGGATCGAACCGCCATTCTGCAACTCCGCATAGCATCAGCAACCAGGCATCTTTCCACTGGACCACCGCACCAAGACTAAAAAGTCAAGGATTGGCCGACCACCTTTGACATGTCTGATATACTGACACACTGACGATTCATATGGGACTATCTGTGGATGCACCTGCCACAATTCAATCCTAGGCTTTTACGCCTATTGTACATCTGACTCCAGCACGGCTATGGCAGTATATGTATGTTAATGTTATTGACGCACTGGCAACGTGCGGCTTCAATTTCCATGTGCTAACTTAGCCGACAGTCATGCACCCATTAGTTTAATTTGTTGATCACCATCTCCCGGTCGGGGGATCGAACCGCCATACTGCAACTCCGCATAGCATCAGCAACCGGGCACCTTTCCACTGGACCATGGCACCAAGACTAAAAGTCAAGGATTGGCCGACCAGCTTTCACATGTCCGATATACTGAGACACTGACGATTCATATGGACTATCTGTGGATGCACCTGCCACAATTCAATCCTAGGCTTTTACGCCTATTGTGTCTGATATACTGACACACTGACGATTCATATGTATGTATGTATGTATGTATGTATTTTTATTTTATTTATGCACTGGCAACGTGTGGCGTCAATTTCCATGTGCTAACTTAGCCGACGGTGATGCACCCATTAGTTTAATTTGTAGATCACCATCTTCCAGTCGGGAGATCGAACCGCCATACTGCAACTCCGCATAGCATCAGCAACCAGGCATCTTTCCAATGGACCACCACACCAAGTCTAAAAAGTCAAGGATTGGCCGGCCAGCTTTCAGATGTCTGATATATTGACACACTGACGATTCATATGGGACTATCTGTGGAAGCACCTGCCACAATTCAATTCTAGGCTTTTACGCCTATTGTACTCTGACTACAGCACGGCTCTGGCAGTATATGCATTTTATTTTATTGACGCACTGGCAATGTGCGGCTTCAATTTCGATGTTCTAACCAGCCGACAGTCATGCACCCATTAGTTTAATTTGTTGATCACCATCTCCCGGTCGGGGGATCGAACCGCCATACTGCAACTCCGCATAGCATCAGCAACCAGACATCTTTCCACTGGACCACCGCACCAAGACAAAAGTCTCAGGTTAGCAGACCAGCTTTCACATGTCTGATATACTGACACACTGACGATTCATATGGGACTATCTGTGGATGCACCTGCAACGATTCAATCATTGGCATTTAAGCCTATTGTACTCTGACTCCATCACGGCTCTGGTAGTATATGTATATTATTTTATTGACGCACTGACAACGTGCGGCTTCAATTTCGATGTGATAACCAGCCGACAGTCATGCACCCATTAGTTTAATTTGTTGATCACCATCTCCCGGTCGGGGGATCGGACCGCCATACTGCAACTCCGCATAGCATCAGCAACCAGACATCTTTCCACTGGACCACCGCACCAAGACAAAAGTCTCAGGTTAGCAGACCAGCTTTCACATGTCTGATATACTGACACACTGACGATTCATATGGGACTATCTGTGGATGCACCTGCAACGATTCAATCCTTGGCATTTAAGCCTATTGTACTCTGACTCCATCACGGTTCTGGCAGTATATGCATTTTATTTTATTGACGCACTGGCAATGTGCGGCTTCAATTTCGATGTGCTAACCAGCCGACAGTCATGCACCCATTAGTTTAATTTGTTGATCACCATCTCCCGGTCGGGGGATCGAACCGCCATACTGCAACTCCGCATAGCATCAGCAACCAGACATCTTTCCACTGGACCACCGCGCCAATAGAAAAGTCTCAGGTTAGCAGACCAGCTTTCACATGTCTGATATACTGACACACTGACGATTCATATGGGACTATCTGTGGATGCACCTGCAACGATTCAATCCTTGGCATTTAAGCCTATTGTACTCTGACTCCATCACGGCTCTGGCAGTATATGTATTTTATTTTATTGACGCACTGACAACGTGCGGCTTCAATTTCGATGTGATAACCAGCCGACAGTCATGCACCCATTAGTTTAATTTGTTGATCACCATCTCCCGGTCGGGGGATCGAACCGCCATACTGCAATTCCGCATAGCATCAGCAACCAGACATCTTTCCACTGGACCACGCATCAAGACAAAAGTCTCAGGTTAGCAGACCAGCTTTCACATGTCTGATATACTGACACACTGACGATTCATATGGGACTATCTGTGGATGCACCTGCCACGATTCAATCCTTGGCATTTAAGCCTATTGTACTCTGACTCCATCACGGCTCTGGCAGTATATGCATTTTATTTTATTGACGCACTGGCAATGTGCGGCTTCAATTTCGATGTGCTAACCAGCCGACAGTCATGCACCCATTAGTTTAATTTGTTGATCACCATCTCCCGGTCGGGGGATCGAACCGCCATACTGCAACTCCGCATAGCATCAGCAACCAGACATCTTTCCACTGGACCACCGCGCCAAGACAAAAGTCTCAGGTTAGCAGACCAGCTTTCACATGTCTGATATACTGACACACTGACGATTCATATGGGACTATCTGTGGATGCACCTGCCACGATTCAATCCTTGGCATTTAAGCCTATTGTACTCTGACTCCATCACGGCTCTGGCAGTATATGTATTTTATTTTATTGACGCACTGACAACGTGCGGCTTCAATTTCGATGTGATAACCAGCCGACAGTCATGCACCCATTAGTTTAATTTGTTGATCACCATCTCCCGGTCGGGGGATCGAACCGCCATACTGCAACTCCGCATAGCATCAGCAACCAGACATCTTTCCACTGGACCACCGAGTCAAGACAAAAGTCTCAGGTTAGCAGACCAGCTTTCACATGTCTGATATACTGACACACTGACGATTCATATGGGACGATCTGTGGATGCACCTGCCACGATTCAATCCTTGGCATTTAAGCCTATTGTACTCTGACTCCATCACGGCTCTGGCAGTATGTGTATGTTTGTATGTATGCATGCATGCATGCATGTATGTATGTATGTATGTATTTTTATTTTATTGACGCACTGGCAACGTGCGGCTTCAATTTCCATGTGCTAACTTAGCCGACAGTGATGCACCCATTAGTTTAATTTGTTGATCAACATCTCCCGGTCGGGGGATCGAACCACCATTCTGCAACTCCGCATAGCATCAGCAACCAGGCATCTTTCCACTGGACCACCCCACCAAGACATGTATGTATGTATGTATGTATTTTTTTATATTATTGACGCACTGGCAACGTGCGGCTTCAATTTCCACATGCTATCCAGCCGACAGTCATGCACCCATTAGTTTAATTTGTTGATCACCATCTCCCGGTCGGGGGATCGAACCGCCATACTGCAACTCCGCATAGCATCAGCAACCAGACATCTTTCCACTGGACCACCGCGCCAAGACTAAAAAGTCTAGGTTTGGCCGACCAGTTTTCACATGTCTGATATACTGACACACTGACGATTCATATGGGACTATCTGTGGATGCACCTGCCACGATTCAATCCTTGGCATTTAAGCCTATTGTACTCTGACTCCATCACGGCTCTGGCAGTATATGTATTTTTTTATATTATTGACGCACTGGCAACGTGCGGCTTCAATTTCCACATGCTATCCAGCCGACAGTCATGCACCCATTAGTTTAATTTGTTGATCACCATCTCCCGGTCGGGGGATCGAACCGCCATACTGTAACTCCGCATAGCATCAGCAACCAGACATCTTTCCACTGGACCACCGCGCCAAGACTAAAAAGTCTAGGTTTGGCCGACCAGTTTTCACATGTCTGATATACTGACACACTGACGATTCATATGGGACTATCTGTGGATGCACCTGCCACGATTCAATCCTTGGCATTTAAGCCTATTGTACTCTGACTCCATCACGGCTCTGGCAGTATATGTATTTTTTATATTATTGACGCACTGGCAACGTGCGGCTTCAATTTCCACATGCTATCCAGCCGACAGTCATGCACCCATTAGTTTAATTTGTTGATCACCATCTCCCGGTCGGGGGATCGAACCGCCATACTGCAACTCCGCATAGCATCAGCAACCAGACATCTTTCCACTGGACCACCGCGCCAAGACTAAAAAGTCTAGGTTTGGCCGACCAGTTTTCACATGTCTGATATACTGACACACTGACGATTCATATGGGACTATCTGTGGATGCACCTGCCACGATTCAATCCTTGGCATTTAAGCCTATTGTACTCTGACTCCATCACGGCTCTGGCAGTATATGTATTTTTTTATATTATTGACGCACTGGCAACGTGCGGCTTCAATTTCCACATGCTATCCAGCCGACAGTCATGCACCCATTAGTTTAATTTGTTGATCACCATCTCCCGGTCGGGGGATCGAACCGCCATACTGCAACTCCACATAGCATCAGCAACCAGACATCTTTCCACTGGACCACCGCGCCAAGACTAAAAAGTCTAGGTTTGGCCGACCAGTTTTCACATGTCTGATATACTGACACACTGACGATTCATATGGGACTATTTGTGGATGCACCTGCCACGATTCAATCCTTGGCATTTAAGCCTATTGTACTCTGACTCCATCACGGCTCTGGCAGTATATGTATTTTTTTATATTATTGACGCACTGGCAACGTGCGGCTTCAATTTCCACATGCTATCCAGCCGACAGTCATGCACCCATTAGTTTAATTTGTTGATCACCATCTCCCGGTCGGGGGATCGAACCGCCATACTGCAACTCCGCATAGCATCAGCAACCAGACATCTTTCCACTGGACCACCGCGCCAAGACTAAAAAGTCTAGGTTTGGCCGACCAGTTTTCACATGTCTGATATACTGACACACTGACGATTCATATGGGACTATCTGTGGATGCACCTGCCACGATTCAATCCTTGGCATTTAAGCCTATTGTACTCTGACTCCATCACGGCTCTGGCAGTATATGTATTTTTTATATTATTGACGCACTGGCAACGTGCGGCTTCAATTTCCACATGCTATCCAGCCGACAGTCATGCACCCATTAGTTTAATTTGTTGATCACCATCTCCCGGTCGGGGGATCGAACCGCCATACTGCAACTCCGCATAGCATCAGCAACCAGACATCTTTCCACTGGACCACCGCGCCAAGACTAAAAAGTTTAGGTTTGGCCGACCAGTTTTCACATGTCTGATATACTGACACACTGACGATTCATATGGGACTATCTGTGGATGCACCCGCCACGATTCAATCCTTGGCATTTAAGCCTATTGTACTCTGACTCCATCACGGCTCTGGCAGTATATGTATTTTTTATATTATTGACGCACTGGCAACGTGCGGCTTCAATTTCCACATGCTATCCAGCCGACAGTCATGCACCCATTAGTTTAATTTGTTGATCACCATCTCCCGGTCGGGGGATCGAACCGCCATACTGCAACTCCGCATAGCATCAGCAACCAGACATCTTTCCACTGGACCACCGTGCCAAGACTAAAAAGTCTAGTTTTGGCCGACCAGTTTTCACATGTCTGATATACTGACACACTGACGATTCATATGGGACTATCTGTGGATGCACCTGCCACGATTCAATCCTTGGCATTTAAGCCTATTGTACTCTGACTCCATCACGGCTCTGGCAGTATATGTATTTTTTTATATTATTGACGCACTGGCAACGTGCGGCTTCAATTTCCACATGCTATCCAGCCGACAGTCATGCACCCATTAGTTTAATTTGTTGATCACCATCTCCCGGTCGGGGGATCGAACCGCCATACTGCAACTCCGCATAGCATCAGCAACCAGACATCTTTCCACTGGACCACCGCGCCAAGACTAAAAAGTCTAGGTTCGGCCGACCAGTTTTCACATGTCTGATATACTGACACACTGATGATTCATATGGGACTATCTGTGGATGCACCTGCCACGATTCAATCCTTGGCATTTAAGCCTATTGTACTCTGACTCCATCACGGATCTGGCAGTATATGTATTTTTTTATATTATTGACGCACTGGCAACGTGCGGCTTCAATTTCCACATTCTATCCAGCCGACAGTCATGCACCCATTAGTTTAATTTGTTGATCACCATCTCCCGGTCGGGGGATCGAACCGCCATACTGCAACTCCGCATAGCATCAGCAACCAGACATCTTTCCACTGGACCACCGCGCCAAGACTAAAAAGTCTAGGTTTGGCCGACCAGTTTTCACATGTCTGATATACTGACACACTGACGATTCATATGGGACTATCTGTGGGTGCACCTGCCACGATTCAATCCTTGGCATTTAAGCCTATTGTACTCTGACTCCATCACGGCTCTGGCAGTATATGTATTTTTTATATATTGACGCACTGGCAACGTGCGGCTTCAATTTCCACATGCTATCCAGCCGACAGTCATGCACCCATTAGTTTAATTTGTTGATCACCATCTCCCGGTCGGGGGATCGAACCGCCATACTGCAACTCCGCATAGCATCAGCAACCAGACATCTTTCCACTGGACCACCGCGCCAAGACTAAAAAGTCTCAGTTTGGCCGACCAGTTTTCACATGTCTGATATACTGACACACTGACGATTCATATGGGACTATCTGTGGATGCACCTGCCACGATTCAATCCTTGGCATTTAAGCCTATTGTACTCTGACTCCATCACGGCTCTGGCAGTATATGTATTTTTTTATATTATTGACGCACTGGCAACGTGCGGCTTCAATTTCCACATGCTATCCAGCCGACAGTCATGCACCCATTAGTTTAATTTGTTGATCACCATCTCCCGGTCGGGGGATCGAACCGCCATACTGCAACTCCGCATAGCATCAGCAACCAGACATCTTTCCACTGGACCACCGCGCCAAGACTAAAAAGTCTAGGTTTGGCTGACCAGTGTTCACATGTCTGATATACTGACACACTGACGATTCATATGGGACTATCTGTGGATGCACCTGCCACGATTCAATCCTTGGCATTTAAGCCTATTGTACTCTGACTCCATCACGGCTCTGGCAGTATATGTATTTTTTTATATTATTGATGCACTGGCAACGTGCGGCTTCAATTTCCACATGCTATCCAGCCGACAGTCATGCACCCATTAGTTTAATTTGTTGATCACCATCTCCCGGTCGGGGGATCGAACCGCCATACTGCAACTCCGCATAGCATCAGCAACCAGACATCTTTCCACTGGACCACCGCGCCTAGACTAAAAAGTCTAGGTTTGGCCGACCAGTTTTCACATGTCTGATATACTGACACACTGACGATTCATATGGGACTATCTGTGGATGCACCTGCCACGATTCAATCCTTGGCATTTAAGCCTATTGTACTCTGACTCCATCACGGCTCTGGCAGTATATGTATTTTTTAATATTATTGACGCACTGGCAACGTGCGGCTTCAATTTCCACATGCTATCCAGCCGACAGTCATGCACCCATTAGTTTAATTTGTTGATCACCATCTCCCGGTCGGGGGATCGAACCGCCATACTGCAACTCCGCATAGCATCAGCAACCAGACATCTTTCCACTGGACCACCGCGCCAAGACTAAAAAGTCTAGGTTTGGCCGACCAGTTTTCACATGTCTGATATACTGACACACTGACGATTCATATGGGACTATCTGTGGATGCACCTGCCACGATTCAATCCTTGGCATTTAAGCCTATTGTACTCTGACTCCATCACGGCTCTGGCAGTATATGTATTTTTTTATATTATTGACGCACTGGCAACGTGCGGCTTCAATTTCCACATGCTATCCAGCCGACAGTCATGCACCCATTAGTTTAATTTGTTGATCACCATCTCCCGGTCGGGGGATCGAACCGCCATACTGCAACTCCGCATAGCATCAGCAACCAGACATCTTTCCACTGGACCACCGCGCCAAGACTAAAAAGTCTAGGTTTGGCCGACCAGTTTTCACATGTCTGATATACTGACACACTGACGATTCATATGGGACTATCTGTGGATGCACCTGCCACGATTCAATCCTTGGCATTTAAGCCTATTGTACTCTGACTCCATCACGGCTCTGGCAGTATATGTATTTTTTTATATTATTGACGCACTGGCAACGTGCGGCTTCAATTTCCACATGCTATCCAGCCGACAGTCATGCACCCATTAGTTTAATTTGTTGATCACCATCTCCCGGTCGGGGGATCGAACCGCCATACTGCAACTCCGCATAGCATCAGCAACCAGACATCTTTCCACTGGACCACCGCGCCAAGACTAAAAAGTCTAGGTTTGGCCGACCAGTTTTCACATGTCTGATATACTGACACACTGACGATTCATATGGGACTATCTGTGGATGCACCTGCCACGATTCAATCCTTGGCATTTAAGCCTATTGTACTCTGACTCCATCACGGCTCTGGCAGTATATGTATTTTTTATATTATTGACGCACTGGCAACGTGCGGCTTCAATTTCCACATGCTATCCAGCCGACAGTCATGCACCCATTAGTTTAATTTGTTGATCACCATCTCCCGGTCGGGGGATCGAACCGCCATACTGCAACTCCGCATAGCATCAGCAACCAGACATCTTTCCACTGGACCACCGCGCCAAGACTAAAAAGTCTAGGTTTGGCCGACCAGTTTTCACATGTCTGATATACTGACACACTGACGATTCATATGGGACTATCTGTGGATGCACCTGCCACGATTCAATCCTTGGCATTTAAGCCTATTGTACTCTGACTCCATCACGGCTCTGGCAGTATATGTATTTTTTTATATTATTGACGCACTGGCAACGTGCGGCTTCAATTTCCACATGCTATCCAGCCGACAGTCATGCACCCATTAGTTTAATTTGTTGATCACCATCTCCCGGTCGGGGGATCGAACCGCCATACTGCAACTCCGCATAGCATCAGCAACCAGACATCTTTCCACTGGACCACCGCGCCAAGACTAAAAAGTCTAGGTTTGGCCGACCAGTTTTCACATGTCTGATATACTGACACACTGACGATTCATATGGGACTATCTGTGGATGCACCTGCCACGATTCAATCCTTGGCATTTAAGCCTATTGTACTCTGACTCCATCACGGCTCTGGCAGTATATGTATTTTTTTATATTATTGACGCACTGGCAACGTGCGGCTTCAATTTCCACATGCTATCCAGCCGACAGTCATGCACCCATTAGTTTAATTTGTTGATCACCATCTCCCGGTCGGGGGATCGAACCGCCATACTGCAACTCCGCATAGCATCAGCAACCAGACATCTTTCCACTGGACCACCGCGCCAAGACTAAAAAGTCTAGGTTTGGCCGACCAGTTTTCACATGTCTGATATACTGACACACTGACGATTCATATGGGACTATCTGTGGATGCACCTGCCACGATTCAATCCTTGGCATTTAAGCCTATTGTACTCTGACTCCATCACGGCTCTGGCAGTATATGTATTTTTTTATATTATTGACGCACTGGCAACGTGCGGCTTCAATTTCCACATGCTATCCAGCCGACAGTCATGCACCCATTAGTTTAATTTGTTGATCACCATCTCCCGGTCGGGGGATCGAACCGCCATACTGCAACTCCGCATAGCATCAGCAACCAGACATCTTTCCACTGGACCACCGCGCCAAGACTAAAAAGTCTAGGTTTGGCCGACCAGTTTTCACATGTCTGATATACTGACACACTGACGATTCATATGGGACTATCTGTGGATGCACCTGCCACGATTCAATCCTTGGCATTTAAGCCTATTGTACTCTGACTCCATCACGGCTCTGGCAGTATATGTATTTTTTTATATTATTGACGCACTGGCAACGTGCGGCTTCAATTTCCACATGCTATCCAGCCGACAGTCATGCACCCATTAGTTTAATTTGTTGATCACCATCTCCCGGTCGGGGGATCGAACCGCCATACTGCAACTCCGCATAGCATCAGCAACCAGACATCTTTCCACTGGACCACCGCGCCAAGACTAAAAAGTCTAGGTTTGGCCGACCAGTTTTCACATGTCTGATATACTGACACACTGACGATTCATATGGGACTATCTGTGGATGCACCTGCCACGATTCAATCCTTGGCATTTAAGCCTATTGTACTCTGACTCCATCACGGCTCTGGCAGTATATGTATTTTTTTATATTATTGACGCACTGGCAACGTGCGGCTTCAATTTCCACATGCTATCCAGCCGACAGTCATGCACCCATTAGTTTAATTTGTTGATCACCATCTCCCGGTCGGGGGATCGAACCGCCATACTGCAACTCCGCATAGCATCAGCAACCAGACATCTTTCCACTGGACCACCGTGCCAAGACTAAAAAGTCTAGTTTTGGCCGACCAGTTTTCACATGTCTGATATACTGACACACTGACGATTCATATGGGACTATCTGTGGATGCACCTGCCACGATTCAATCCTTGGCATTTAAGCCTATTGTACTCTGACTCCATCACGGCTCTGGCAGTATATGTATTTTTTTATATTATTGACGCACTGGCAACGTGCGGCTTCAATTTCCACATGCTATCCAGCCGACAGTCATGCACCCATTAGTTTAATTTGTTGATCACCATCTCCCGGTCGGGGGATCGAACCGCCATACTGCAACTCCGCATAGCATCAGCAACCAGACATCTTTCCACTGGACCACCGCGCCAAGACTAAAAAGTCTAGGTTCGGCCGACCAGTT
>JAVVLW010004235.1:0-10000 GCA_034401795.1 Chaetoderma sp. LZ-2023a | reverse complement strand
GATTGGCCTTGTTAAAATATGTGACCTATAAATACGGGTGCTCTCTTAATACAAGTGGTCCATATTGTGTGGATCACGCATTAACGAGTGGTATTAGCCCTGTAATGCTCAATTTGCTCATGCCAATTTCAATAGAAGGATCCATTTCTAGGTATCCCACGCCTATTTCTAGCTAAGTTCCACCCCTTTTTTGTGTGTTGGAATCGATATATATATATATATATATATATATATATATATATATATATATATATATATATATATATATATATATATATATATATATATATATATATATATATATATATATATATATATATATATATATATATATATATATATATATATATATATATATATATATATTTATATATATATATATATATATATATATATATATATATATATATATATATATATATATATATATATATATATATATATATATATATATATATATATATATATATATATATATATATATATATATATATATATATATATATATATTTATATATATATATGAAATTGGAAGTCTGGGAATTCATTATTCAGCGTGTGTGTGTGTATATATATATACATACATACATACATACATACATACTCGAAAGGTCAAGAGTTTGACAGACTTCTGCAAACCGGCCATGCCAGATGCTGAGGTCCACTTCGACATTCGTAATGTCAACTTTGAATGGGCGAAAACAATGATTAAAACATGGGTTCGCCACTATAACTGTAAACTAGGAGTCCTCCGTTCTGAGCTACTCTCAGCCCAAACTCTTCCTTATTTAGACCTTGGTCGGGCTAAGTCCACTGCAATCCATTGGGCCAAAAAGAATTATCACAGAAAATTGGATCACAACGCCATCTCAGCATTTTATGATTTTATTAGACCACTTGATCCGAATTATAAGCCTGTTACTCAACCACCAAATGTCACCCCTGTTAGCAAACCAGTACAAAATGCAAATTTAGTACAATCCGCTCATCCCAAAAAGCGGCTACATTCACCTGCAGAGGCCTCACCACCACTAAAACGTCCAGATAAACAACCGTCTCCCATTAGCTCTCTTCCTGGCACATCCAGTGACCACAGTATTTACATTCCAGTGGACCCCTCTATGATCCCTCTACCAGATTCACCTCCACCAGCGCCACCATTCTCTCCTGAGGATTTTCCTCCTCTTCCGCAGAGGGTGTCAAATGCCAAAGGTGCTAGTAAACAGCCGGGTCCAAGGACCCGAGCTGCACAAAAGGTCCCTCAACCACGATTCACACCATCTCCATGCGCCAGACCAAAGAAGCCCACACCCTTGGAACAGAATAAGTTCTGGAAATTCAGGAATGAGGCCACCAACAAACCAAATTGGCAACTTCCGACCCTCGACAAAAAGATCTTGATCGTCGGAGATTCAAACTTGAGTCGGATTAATGTGGATCCCCATCCAGATACTCAGGTTGCCTGTTTCCCTGGAGCATCGATTAATGATCTCAGAACGATCATTAATAAATACACAGGGAAATTGCAACCTGAGAAAGTAGTCCTCACCATAGGAATAAATGATAGGAATAATCTGATCTCAGCCTCCGAGTATCGACTTAGGTTATTATTCAGTATGGTACGAAAGAAATTTCCCAAGTCTAGGATCTACTTCACTGAACTAAATTTCTCCGCAACCTCGACACCTCAGCAAAAGCAGGCACTCGATGCAATTAATCGGACTGCCGCGTCAAGCAAGGCCAAATCCCCTGAGTCCAGGGTTATTGTCATACCCAGTCTTGCTTCGACAGAATTCGAAGTGGGTCATGACAATATTCATTGGACTGAGAGGACAGCAAATGACATGTATAATAACTGGCTTGTGGCCCTTAATTTAAACTAAACTCGGGTCAAGGTACCAACCACCCAGAAATGGGACTGGGTAGTAATATTGTAAACTTAACCGGCTCCGCATTAGGCGAAGCAGAACAGTCACTGCTTAATTTTGGCTTGACTTTTGTCCCAACACCAAAACATAAAACAGGTTTGGATGCAGATTTAGATAATGGCTTTACTGAAACTGCTGAATTTGGTCACCGTGTGAAATTAGCTGATTTTTTTCAAAACTCCAATAGTAATATTCCACTATTCATTGAAAAAACTGGCTGGGCTCCAAACTTAAAATGTGTTGACCCAGCAATCGGTGAAAGTATAAAACTTTACTCTGAACGTATTGAAAATACTACATTTCCAAACGATCAGCAAAATTTATCTTATGAGCAACGCCAGGCCCTATTAGGTTTATCTAGAAAAAGTGAAATTGTCATCAAACCTGCGGATAAAGGATCGGCTACTGTAATAATGGATAAAGACCACTACATCAAAGAAGCGCATAGACAGCTTAGTAATCCGAAGCATTACCAAAAACTAAATGAACCACTTTGGCAAAATAACTGTAGCAAATTCAACAAAATTCTCCAAAAAATGGTTGATAACAAGAAGATAACTGAAAAGCAATATAAATACCTGTGCGCAAAAGATGATTCGAAACCACGTACATTTTATCTTCTTCCTAAAATCCATAAGTCTGTTGACTTGTGGACCGACCCTATGACACCACCAGGGCGACCCATCATTTCAGATTGTGGTTCGGAATCATATAGGATTAGTGAATTTATCGACTACCATCTTCAGCCAATTGCAAATAGACATTTTAGCTATCTGAAAAACACTGAAGACTTCCTAGCCCAGGTCTCTAAGATCTCGGTCCCTCCAAATTCATTCTTAATTACAATGGACGTCGATGCTATGTACACAAACATTGACATCGAAAAGGGTCTAAATTCAATTCGTAGAGCATTTGCCGACTATCCTGACACCAACAGGCCCGACAGAGAAGTAATAGCTCTATTAGAGCTTAGTCTGAAGGGCAATGACTTTGAATTTGCTGGTGAAATTTTTCAACAAATTTGTGGCTGCGCAATGGGTAAGCGTTTCAGCCCAGGTTTCGCTAACCTTTACATGGCAGAGTGGGAAAAGGAAGCACTCGAAAACTGTCCAAATCAGCCGCTCATTTACCGCAGGTACCTCGATGATATTTTCATGATCTGGCAACATAGTAAGGAAGCATTTACCGAATTTCTGGCCATTCTGAATAATCATGATCCGAATATCAAACTAAAAGCTCAAATCGATGAGCTGTCCGTAGATTTCCTAGATGTAACTTTATACAAAGGTATAAAGTATGAAACAACTGGTTACTTAGACTACAAAGTTTATTTTAAGCCAACCGACTCGCATCAACTACTACACAAGAAATCATTCCATCCTCCGCATACTTTCAAGGGACTTGTAAAATCACAAATAATCCGTTTTCATAGAAATTCGAGTGATAAGAAAAACTTTGAATCATCATGTTCGACCTTATTCAAAGCCCTCAAACCGAGAGGGTACTCTTCTCGGTTCCTGCGCAAAATAAAGTCTGAAACTTTGCATAATTTGGAAATCATTCCAGATAATGCCAGAAATTCTCGGCCTACCAAAATTTGTCATAATCGTCCGATTATTGGTGAAGGAGAATCTCGGAAATGTGAAAAGAAAAGGTGTAAATTGGATAAATTTCTTCCTTCCCAGAGTACATTCACGAGCTTTCAAAACAAAAGCAAATTTCAAATTCAGTCGAAATTAGATTGCGATTCTGAAAATGTCATTTACTTAATTTCATGCAAATTGTGTCAAAAGCAGTATGTTGGCGAAACAAAAAATCGACTAAGATGCCGAGCAACCAGACACCTTTCAGATATTAGACTAGAGGAAGACACACATGTGGCTGAACATTTTAATCTTCCTGATCATTTAGTCACCCGTGACTTTGAAATTATGCCCATCGAACAGCTACCTCTTTCAGACACAACAGAGGAAACTGATAAACAAAGATCACTAAGAGAATCGTTTTGGATTAAAGAACTCGAAACACAATGGCCAAGGGGCATAAATTCGGACCCATGCCTCTCGGATCAACGTGAGATTATCCCATTTACTCTCACATACAATCGGAAAAATGTTGAAATTGCGAAAATCCTAAAGGATGAGTATCACAAATTACAGGACAATTTAAAACAACCATTCAACAAGCGTCCAGTAATTGCATTTAAGAAAAATCCTAATCTACGCGACATCTTGGTAAAAGCGAAACTCAAATAAGTGTTCAAAACATCAATCAATGATTTATCATTGTATACTAATCAGGCCATATGGCATCTATTAAACAAAATTGACAATCTCAGGTGATAAAATAAGCAAAAATATTTTCAATTTTTTTCAATTTTGAAAATTCTGAGCCGGTGCGTTTACAATATTACATACATACATACATACGTCCAGCCCTCTGACGATGTGAAAAATTTCATTACTGTGTATTCCTGTGTATTTCTGTGTATCTCTGTGTATTCCTGGATAGTACTGTATTCCTGTATTGCTGTGAGTAAGTTATAATATTTATATTGTTATTTCTGTATTGCCTGTCCTTAAATATTAAATATTTTCATGTCACCACTAATCATTACTACTAACCACATTTCTCTTATTTCAGCCTTGTAAATTAAGCCCTCTTGCATTAGAAATATATATATATAGACAGACAGACTAGCTGACAAACCTCCCACCTGTAGAGTGTGCGCCTGGTAGCATTTTTGTACTGATTGACTGTCTGGCTGCATTAGAGTTTGATCGATTGATTGGTTGGTTGGTTGTTTGAGCCCTACTGGATTTGACTGGTTGCTTGATTTGATTGTTTGTTTGACTTGATTGCTTGCAGGACTTATTATTTGACCTGATTGGTTGCGTGATTTGATCTGCGTGATTTGTTGCTTGAGTTGATTGGTTGCTTGATTGGTGGCTTGAATTGATTGGTTGCTTGATCTGATTAGTTGCTCGATCTGATTGATTGCTTGATTGGGGGCTTGAGTTGTTCTTGATTTGACTAGTTGCTTGATTTGACTAGTTGCTTGATTTGATTGGTTGTTTAATTTGATTGCTTGCTTGATTTGAGTGTTTGTTTGATTGGTTACGTAATTTGTTGCTTGAATTGATTGGTTGCTTGATCGAACTAGTTGCTTGATCTGATTGATTGCTTGATTGGGGGTTAGAGCTGTTGCTTGATTTGACTAGTTGCTTGATTTGATTGGTTGTTTTATTTGATTGGTTGTTTCATTTGATTGCTTGCTTGATTTGATTGCTTGCGTAACCTGTTGCTTGATTGGTTACATGATTTGTTGATTGAATTGATTGGTTGTTTGAATTGATTGATTGCGTGATTGATTGTTTGATTTGATTGGTTGCATGATTTGTTGTCTAATCTGATTGGTAGCGTGATTGGTTGCTTGTATTGATTGGTTGCATGATTGATTGGTTGCTTGAATTGATTGTCTGAACTGATTGGTTGCGTGATTGATTGTTTGGATTGATAAGGTGGTGGACGGGTTGTTTGCCGATTTGCCAACTTGATTGATTGCCTGGTTAATTAAGATTGATTAAGATTAATTAAGATTGATTGAGATTGATTAAGATTAATTGAGATTGATTAAGATTAATTGAGATTGATTGAGATTGATTGAGATTAATTGAGATTAATTGAGATTAATTGAGATTAATTGAGATTAATTGAGATTAATTGAGATTAATTGAGATTAATTAAGATTTAGATTGATTGATTGACTGTGATTCCATGGCTAGACAACGCGGGGGTAGGCGAAGGGCTGGTGATGACGCTGAATCACACCACCCATCATCTGCTCACGCACGCCTGGTTAAAGTATACTACATGGTAATCCAATGTTTTCACCACCTGGGTGTGCTGAACACGCATCTAGACAGCGACACCGTGCCAAATGGCCTCGGTCGAAAGGTCAAGAGTTTGACAGACTTCTGCAAACCGGCCATGCCAGATGCTGAGGTCCACTTCGACATTCGTAATGTCAACTTTGAATGGGCGAAAACAATGATTAAAACATGGGTTCGCCACTATAACTGTAAACTAGGAGTCCTCCGTTCTGAGCTACTCTCAGCCCAAACTCTTCCTTATTTAGACCTTGGTCGGGCTAAGTCCACTGCAATCCATTGGGCCAAAAAGAATTATCACAGAAAATTGGATCACAACGCCATCTCAGCATTTTATGATTTTATTAGACCACTTGATCCGAATTATAAGCCTGTTACTCAACCACCAAATGTCACCCCTGTTAGCAAACCAGTACAAAATGCAAATTTAGTACAATCCGCTCATCCCAAAAAGCGGCTACATTCACCTGCAGAGGCCTCACCACCACTAAAACGTCCAGATAAACAACCGTCTCCCATTAGCTCTCTTCCTGGCACATCCAGTGACCACAGTATTTACATTCCAGTGGACCCCTCTATGATCCCTCTACCAGATTCACCTCCACCAGCGCCACCATTCTCTCCTGAGGATTTTCCTCCTCTTCCGCAGAGGGTGTCAAATGCCAAAGGTGCTAGTAAACAGCCGGGTCCAAGGACCCGAGCTGCACAAAAGGTCCCTCAACCACGATTCACACCATCTCCATGCGCCAGACCAAAGAAGCCCACACCCTTGGAACAGAATAAGTTCTGGAAATTCAGGAATGAGGCCACCAACAAACCAAATTGGCAACTTCCGACCCTCGACAAAAAGATCTTGATCGTCGGAGATTCAAACTTGAGTCGGATTAATGTGGATCCCCATCCAGATACTCAGGTTGCCTGTTTCCCTGGAGCATCGATTAATGATCTCAGAACGATCATTAATAAATACACAGGGAAATTGCAACCTGAGAAAGTAGTCCTCACCATAGGAATAAATGATAGGAATAATCTGATCTCAGCCTCCGAGTATCGACTTAGGTTATTATTCAGTATGGTACGAAAGAAATTTCCCAAGTCTAGGATCTACTTCACTGAACTAAATTTCTCCGCAACCTCGACACCTCAGCAAAAGCAGGCACTCGATGCAATTAATCGGACTGCCGCGTCAAGCAAGGCCAAATCCCCTGAGTCCAGGGTTATTGTCATACCCAGTCTTGCTTCGACAGAATTCGAAGTGGGTCATGACAATATTCATTGGACTGAGAGGACAGCAAATGACATGTATAATAACTGGCTTGTGGCCCTTAATTTAAACTAAACTCGGGTCAAGGTACCAACCACCCAGAAATGGGACTGGGTAGTAATATTGTAAACTTAACCGGCTCCGCATTAGGCGAAGCAGAACAGTCACTGCTTAATTTTGGCTTGACTTTTGTCCCAACACCAAAACATAAAACAGGTTTGGATGCAGATTTAGATAATGGCTTTACTGAAACTGCTGAATTTGGTCACCGTGTGAAATTAGCTGATTTTTTTCAAAACTCCAATAGTAATATTCCACTATTCATTGAAAAAACTGGCTGGGCTCCAAACTTAAAATGTGTTGACCCAGCAATCGGTGAAAGTATAAAACTTTACTCTGAACGTATTGAAAATACTACATTTCCAAACGATCAGCAAAATTTATCTTATGAGCAACGCCAGGCCCTATTAGGTTTATCTAGAAAAAGTGAAATTGTCATCAAACCTGCGGATAAAGGATCGGCTACTGTAATAATGGATAAAGACCACTACATCAAAGAAGCGCATAGACAGCTTAGTAATCCGAAGCATTACCAAAAACTAAATGAACCACTTTGGCAAAATAACTGTAGCAAATTCAACAAAATTCTCCAAAAAATGGTTGATAACAAGAAGATAACTGAAAAGCAATATAAATACCTGTGCGCAAAAGATGATTCGAAACCACGTACATTTTATCTTCTTCCTAAAATCCATAAGTCTGTTGACTTGTGGACCGACCCTATGACACCACCAGGGCGACCCATCATTTCAGATTGTGGTTCGGAATCATATAGGATTAGTGAATTTATCGACTACCATCTTCAGCCAATTGCAAATAGACATTTTAGCTATCTGAAAAACACTGAAGACTTCCTAGCCCAGGTCTCTAAGATCTCGGTCCCTCCAAATTCATTCTTAATTACAATGGACGTCGATGCTATGTACACAAACATTGACATCGAAAAGGGTCTAAATTCAATTCGTAGAGCATTTGCCGACTATCCTGACACCAACAGGCCCGACAGAGAAGTAATAGCTCTATTAGAGCTTAGTCTGAAGGGCAATGACTTTGAATTTGCTGGTGAAATTTTTCAACAAATTTGTGGCTGCGCAATGGGTAAGCGTTTCAGCCCAGGTTTCGCTAACCTTTACATGGCAGAGTGGGAAAAGGAAGCACTCGAAAACTGTCCAAATCAGCCGCTCATTTACCGCAGGTACCTCGATGATATTTTCATGATCTGGCAACATAGTAAGGAAGCATTTACCGAATTTCTGGCCATTCTGAATAATCATGATCCGAATATCAAACTAAAAGCTCAAATCGATGAGCTGTCCGTAGATTTCCTAGATGTAACTTTATACAAAGGTATAAAGTATGAAACAACTGGTTACTTAGACTACAAAGTTTATTTTAAGCCAACCGACTCGCATCAACTACTACACAAGAAATCATTCCATCCTCCGCATACTTTCAAGGGACTTGTAAAATCACAAATAATCCGTTTTCATAGAAATTCGAGTGATAAGAAAAACTTTGAATCATCATGTTCGACCTTATTCAAAGCCCTCAAACCGAGAGGGTACTCTTCTCGGTTCCTGCGCAAAATAAAGTCTGAAACTTTGCATAATTTGGAAATCATTCCAGATAATGCCAGAAATTCTCGGCCTACCAAAATTTGTCATAATCGTCCGATTATTGGTGAAGGAGAATCTCGGAAATGTGAAAAGAAAAGGTGTAAATTGGATAAATTTCTTCCTTCCCAGAGTACATTCACGAGCTTTCAAAACAAAAGCAAATTTCAAATTCAGTCGAAATTAGATTGCGATTCTGAAAATGTCATTTACTTAATTTCATGCAAATTGTGTCAAAAGCAGTATGTTGGCGAAACAAAAAATCGACTAAGATGCCGAGCAACCAGACACCTTTCAGATATTAGACTAGAGGAAGACACACATGTGGCTGAACATTTTAATCTTCCTGATCATTTAGTCACCCGTGACTTTGAAATTATGCCCATCGAACAGCTACCTCTTTCAGACACAACAGAGGAAACTGATAAACAAAGATCACTAAGAGAATCGTTTTGGATTAAAGAACTCGAAACACAATGGCCAAGGGGCATAAATTCGGACCCATGCCTCTCGGATCAACGTGAGATTATCCCATTTACTCTCACATACAATCGGAAAAATGTTGAAATTGCGAAAATCCTAAAGGATGAGTATCACAAATTACAGGACAATTTAAAACAACCATTCAACAAGCGTCCAGTAATTGCATTTAAGAAAAATCCTAATCTACGCGACATCTTGGTAAAAGCGAAACTCAAATAAGTGTTCAAAACATCAATCAATGATTTATCATTGTATACTAATCAGGCCATATGGCATCTATTAAACAAAATTGACAATCTCAGGTGATAAAATAAGCAAAAATATTTTCAATTTTTTTCAATTTTGAAAATTCTGAGCCGGTGCGTTTACAATATTACATACATACATACATAAGGGTAATTTCATTTTACAGTACATGATTTTATACATCCCAAAATGGATGCGTTTTAATATCTCTTTTCTTAAGAGATTTTATAGGATAATCTCCCGTTATATTTACATTGAACTATTCTCCAAATAACCATTGCTACTGACGGGGTATTTTCACACTCTACTGGAGCTCTTGTCATGCTTTAATTGTTCCAATCCTTTTCGCCCGTCCCTGCGGTCTAGAAGCGCCATCTTTATCCCATTCATGACAATTGACCAACTTCAGGACCACAATTCATAGCTTAGAAATGTCCACTAAGCAGACAAATTCAGACTGTGAAAGTCATGCTAAAGCTCACTGGTATTTTCAGTAATTTTGTTGATTTTTCTAGG
>JAVVLW010004234.1:0-11791 GCA_034401795.1 Chaetoderma sp. LZ-2023a | reverse complement strand
ATACAGAGCAATTTTATGACCGATGCATTGTGCGGATCTGACCAAATTAGTGAGCGGCATACTCGCCATAATTATATCCACATCCACTACGAGACGTTTACAGAATTAAAATCGACCAACTGGTTCCCGAGATATTTTAATTTGAGTGAAAATACTTCTTCACAATCAACAAATATTCTTGCTGAACATATCTGATGTGCTTTCACCCTTCAATGCATAAATTTGATTTTTAAAATAGAACATTTGCTTATTGAATGTCCAGTTGCAGGCCAAGAGAAGATAGTTTTTGAAATCTTACCAATGGAATGACTGGCTCAGCTACAAAAATTGTCTTCTCTAAATCTTGGGCTGTAAATGGACATTCCTCAAGTCCACTGTCGAGGTCGGTTTTGGCCGGCTTAAAGGGTTAAACCTAAACAGATGCTTCAATAAGATATTCAAGTATTGATGGTGTCTGTATTACCAGGCGTCACTTTGCTACAGAGCACGCGGGTTGACAGTAAGTTCAGTAAATGTATTCTACCCATATACATTTTATAGAAATAAACATGATCTGAGCCTCTTAAAGGCAGAATCTTAGAGTTCAGTACTTTATTATAGTCTTCAAAATAATACGTTTTTGTTACAAATTCTATTACGTAGTCGAATAGCTAATTTCCTTTTCAATTACAAAAAGCCTCGTTTGGAGAACATATATATTTTTTGTAATTGGAAAAGAAATTAACTATTCGACTACGTAATAGAATTTGTAACAAAAACGTATTGTTATATATACAGCTGGTCGTCCGCAGTCTGGACAACTGGTCCCGTAGAGCAGCGGACATCTATGCTATAATATGTCTATGATTTTGGCAATGCTTTCTTACCACGGTGAGTGAATAAACAACCTGACCACGCCTACTATGGCTACTTACTTATGTCGTTTAATGGCCACGAGTGTAATGAATCCTGCTGTTATTACGATAGCCACAACCACTGCTACGACGACACCTGGAGAAAAGCATCACGTGATTATGATAGCTCTAAAGGTCTTAACAATTTAAGCCTAACAGACCAGAAAGGGCTAATTATTTATGATGTATGGAATGTTCTGTTGAATATTTTGATATTAATTTAACGGTGAGCTGTTGCTGCTTATAACGGCAGTAACAGATTGCAGTCAGTTTAATTTTGAAATATTCAACAGCTTTCCTGCATAAGTGCCTTGAAGTTGAGGCAGTAGAATTTTAAGGGTTAAAGATTTAAGAGTAAAGGAATTATTCCAAAGTGACGAATGATGAGATGTTGTTATCTCTGTGATCAACAGCTCACTTGTCGCCATATAGCATGTACCATAACAAGAACGCTGAAGCGTACACTATCGCGCCTGTAAAAGGCAAGGATAGTGCGGATTGCCAAAACAAACTAGACACGGTTCTAATACACAGATTCGGTAGCGCACAAATGTTCTGTTCTAATACACATATTTAGTGACACACAAATATTTCGAAGTCCAAAACCATGTAAAAGATAGGCAAAATTTCCAAAAGTCAAATTGGAAATGATGCAACGTTCAAAGCCTGCAAAAAGCAAAAACATTTTCAAAATTAGGGGCATTATGATGCAGACTAGATTTAAGCATCATATCGACCAATTCAGAAAAGTTTTATCGAAAATGGATATGTCTTTATTGATTAAATTGACATTTGCAAAAAACCGTAGCGCCATCTAATAACAGCGTTGGATACAAGTGCAAATGCATTTGCATTTGCATTTGAATGCATTTGCACTTGCATTTGCATTTAAATGCAATTATGAAATTTCTGACGCATTTGCATTTACACTTGCATTTGCATAAAAAGGGTTGCATTTGCATTTGAGTTTTCAGATAGTCCCATATGAATCGTCAGTGTGTCAGTATATCAGACATGTGAAAGCTGGTCGGCCAATCCTTGACTTTATAGTCTTGGTGCGGTGGTCCAGTGGAAAGATGCCTGGTTGCTGATGCTATGCGGAGTTGCAGGATGGCGGTTCGATCCCCCGACCGGGAGATGGTGATCAACAAATTAAACTAACGGGTGCAGCACTGTCGGCTAAGTTAGCACATGGAAATTGAAGCCGCACGTTGCCAGTGCGTCAATAAAATAAAAATACATATACTGCCAGAGCCGTGCTGGAGTCAGAGTACAATAGGCGTAAAAGCCTAGGATTGATTGTGACAGATGCATCCACAGATAGTCCCATATGAATCGTCAGTGTGTCAGTATATCAGACATGTGAAAGCTGGTCGGCCAATCCTTGACTTTATAGTCTTGGTGCGGTGGTCCAGTGGAAAGATGCCTGGTTGCTGATGCTATGCGGAGTTGCAGGATGGCAGTTCGATCCCCCGACCGGGAGATGGTGATCAACAAATTAAACTAACGGGTGCAGCACTGTCGGCTAAGTTAGCACATGGAAATTGAAGCCGCACGTTGCCAGTGCGTCAATAAAATAAAAATACATATACTGCCAGAGCCGTGCTGGAGTCAGAGTACAATAGGCGTAAAAGCCTAGGATTGATTGTGACAGATGCATCCACAGATAGTCCCATATGAATCGTCAGTGTGTCAGTATATCAGACATGTGAAAGCTGGTCGGCCAATCCTTGACTTTATAGTCTTGGTGCGGTGGTCCAGTGGAAAGATGCCTGGTTGCTGATGCTATGCGGAGTTGCAGGATGGCGGTTCGATCCCCCGACCGGGAGATGGTGATCAACAAATTAAACTAACGGGTGCAGCACTGTCGACTAAGTTAGCACATGGAAATTGAAGCCGCACGTTGCCAGTGCGTCAATAAAATAAAAATACATATACTGCCAGAGCCGTGCTGGAGTCAGAGTACAATAGGCGTAAAAGCCTAGGATTGATTGTGACAGATGCATCCACAGATAGTCCCATATGAATCGTCAGTGTGTCAGTATATCAGACATGTGAAAGCTGGTCGGCCAATCCTTGACTTTATAGTCTTGGTGCGGTGGTCCAGTGGAAAGATGCCTGGTTGCTGATGCTATGCGGAGTTGCAGGATGGCGGTTCGATCCCCCGACCGGGAGATGGTGATCAACAAATTAAACTAACGGGTGCAGCACTGTCGGCTAAGTTAGCACATGGAAATTGAAGCCGCACGATGCCAGTGCGTCAATAAAATAAAAATACATATACTGCCAGAACCGTGCTGGAGTCAGAGTACAATAGGCGTAAAAGCCTAGGATTGATTGTGACAGATGCATCCACAGATAGTCCCATATGAATCGTCAGTGTGTCAGTATATCAGACATGTGAAAGCTGGTCGGCCAATCCTTGACTTTATAGTCTTGGTGCGGTGGTCCAGTGGAAAGATGCCTGGTTGCTGATGCTATGCAGATTTGCAGGATGGCGGTTCGATCCCCGACCGGGAGATGGTGATCAACAAATTAAACTAACGGGTGCAGCACTGTCGGCTAAGTTAGCACATGGAAATTGAAGCCGCACGTTACCAGTGCATCAATAAAATAAAAATACATATACTGCCAGAGCCGTGCTGGAGTCAGAGTACAATAGGCGTAAAAGCCTAGGATTGATTGTGACAGATGCATCCACAGATAGTCCCATATGAATCGTCAGTGTGTCAGTATATCAGACATGTGAAAGCTGGTCGGCCAATCCTTGACTTCATAGTCTTGGTGCGGTGGTCCAGTGGAAAGATGCCTGGTTGCTGATGCTATGCGGAGTTGCAGGATGGCGGTTCGATCCCCCGACCGGGAGATGGTGATCAACAAATTAAACTAATGGGTGCAGCACTGTCGGCTAAGTTAGCACATGGAAATTGAAGCCTCACGTTGCCAGTGCGTCAATAAAATAAAAATACATATACTGCCAGAGCCGTGCTGGAGTCAGAGTACAATAGGCGTAAAAGCCTAGGATTGATTGTGACAGATGCATCCACAGATAGTCCCATATGAATCGTCAGTGTGTCAGTATATCAGACATGTGAAAGCTGGTCGGCCAATCCTTGACTTTATAGTCTTGGTGCGGTGGTCCAGTGGAAAGATGCCTGGTTGCTGATGCTATGTGGAGTTGCAGGATGGCGGTTCGATCCCCTGACCGGGAGATGGTGATCAACAAATTAAACTAACGGGTGCAGCACTGTCGGCTAAGTTAGCACATGGAAATTGAAGCCGCACGTTGCCAGTGCGTCAATAAAATAAAAATACATATACTGCCAGAGCCGTGCTGGAGTCAGAGTACAATAGGCGTAAAAGCCTAGGATTGATTGTGACAGATGCATCCACAGATAGTCCCATATGAATCGTCAGTGTGTCAGTATATCAGACATGTGAAAGCTGGTCGGCCAATCCTTGACTTTATAGTCTTGGTGCGGTGGTCCAGTGGAAAGATGCCTGGTTGCTGATGCTATGCGGAGTTGCAGGATGGCGGTTCGATCCCCCGACCGGGAGATGGTGATCAACAAATTAAACTAACGGGTGCAGCACTGTCGGCTAAGTTAGCACATGGAAATTGAAGCCGCACGTTGCCAGTGCGTCAATAAAATAAAAATACATATACTGCCAGAGCCGTGCTGGAGTCAGAGTACAATAGGCGTAAAAGCCTAGGATTGATTGTGACAGATGCATCCACAGATAGTCCCATATGAATCGTCAGTGTGTCAGTATATCAGACATGTGAAAGCTGGTCGGCCAATCCTTGACTTTATAGTCTTGGTGCGGTGGTCCAGTGGAAAGATGCCTGGTTGCTGATGCTATGCGGAGTTGCAGGATGGCGGTTCGATCCCCCGACCGGGAGATGGTGATCGACAAATTAAACTAACGGGTGCAGCACTGTCGGCTAAGTTAGCACATGGAAATTGAAGCCGCACGTTGCCAGTGCGTCAATAAAATAAAAATACATATACTGCCAGAGCCGTGCTGGAGTCAGAGTACAATAGGCGTAAAAGCCTAGGATTGATTGTGACAGATGCATCCACAGATAGTCCCATATGAATCGTCAGTGTGTCAGTATATCAGACATGTGAAAGCTGGTCGGCCAATCCTTGACTTTATAGTCTTGGTGCGGTGGTCCAGTGGAAAGATGCCTGGTTGCTGATGCTATGCGGAGTTGGAGGATGGCGGTTCGATCCCCCGACCGGGAGATGGTGATCGACAAATTAAACTAACGGGTGCAGCACTGTCGGCTAAGTTAGCACATGGAAATTGAAGCCGCACGTTGCCAGTGCGTCAATAAAATAAAAATACATATACTGCCAGAGCCGTGCTGGAGTCAGAGTACAATAGGCGTAAAAGCCTAGGATTGATTGTGACAGATGCATCCACAGATAGTCCCATATGAATCGTCAGTGTGTCAGTATATCAGACATGTGAAAGCTGGTCGGCCAATCCTTGACTTTATAGTCTTGGTGCGGTGGTCCAGTGGAAAGATGCCTGGTTGCTGATGCTATGCGGAGTTGCAGGATGGCGGTTCGATCCCCCGACCGGGAGATGGTGATCAACAAATTAAACTAATGGGTGCAGCACTGTCGGCTAAGTTAGCACATGGAAATTGAAGCCTCACGTTGCCAGTGCGTCAATAAAATAAAAATACATATACTGCCAGAGCCGTGCTGGAGTCAGAGTACAATAGGCGTAAAAGCCTAGGATTGATTGTGACAGATGCATCCACAGATAGTCCCATATGAATCGTCAGTGTGTCAGTATATCAGACATGTGAAAGCTGGTCGGCCAATCCTTGACTTTATAGTCTTGGTGCGGTGGTCCAGTGGAAAGATGCCTGGTTGCTGATGCTATGCGGAGTTGCAGGATGGCGGTTCGATCCCCCGACCGGGAGATGGTGATCAACAAATTAAACTAATGGGTGCAGCACTGTCGGCTAAGTTAGCACATGGAAATTGAAGCCTCACGTTGCCAGTGCGTCAATAAAATAAAAATACATATACTGCCAGAGCCGTGATGGAGTCAGAGTACAATAGGCGTAAAAGCCTAGGATTGATTGTGACAGATGCATCCACAGATAGTCCCATATGAATCGTCAGTGTGTCAGTATATCAGACATGTGAAAGCTGGTCGGCCAATCCTTGACTTTATAGTCTTGGTGCGGTGGTCCAGTGGAAAGATGCCTGGTTGCTGATGCTATGTGGAGTTGCAGGATGGCGGTTCGATCCCCTGACCGGGAGATGGTGATCAACAAATTAAACTAACGGGTGCAGCACTGTCGGCTAAGTTAGCACATGGAAATTGAAGCCGCACGTTGCCAGTGCGTCAATAAAATAAAAATACATATACTGCCAGAGCCGTGCTGGAGTCAGAGTACAATAGGCGTAAAAGCCTAGGATTGATTGTGACAGATGCATCCACAGATAGTCCCATATGAATCGTCAGTGTGTCAGTATATCAGACATGTGAAAGCTGGTCGGCCAATCCTTGACTTTATAGTCTTGGTGCGGTGGTCCAGTGGAAAGATGCCTGGTTGCTGATGCTATGCGGAGTTGCAGGATGGCGGTTCGATCCCCCGACCGGGAGATGGTGATCAACAAATTAAACTAACGGGTGCAGCACTGTCGGCTAAGTTAGCACATGGAAATTGAAGCCGCACGTTGCCAGTGCGTCAATAAAATAAAAATACATATACTGCCAGAGCCGTGCTGGAGTCAGAGTACAATAGGCGTAAAAGCCTAGGATTGATTGTGACAGATGCATCCACAGATAGTCCCATATGAATCGTCAGTGTGTCAGTATATCAGACATGTGAAAGCTGGTCGGCCAATCCTTGACTTTATAGTCTTGGTGCGGTGGTCCAGTGGAAAGATGCCTGGTTGCTGATGCTATGCGGAGTTGCAGGATGGCGGTTCGATCCCCCGACCGGGAGATGGTGATCGACAAATTAAACTAACGGGTGCAGCACTGTCGGCTAAGTTAGCACATGGAAATTGAAGCCGCACGTTGCCAGTGCGTCAATAAAATAAAAATACATATACTGCCAGAGCCGTGCTAGAGTCAGAGTACAATAGGCGTAAAAGACTAGGATTGATTGTGACAGATGCATCCACAGATAGTCCCATATGAATCGTCAGTGTGTCAGTATATCAGACATGTGAAAGCTGGTCGGCCAATCCTTGACTTTATAGTCTTGGTGCGGTGGTCCAGTGGAAAGATGCCTGGTTGCTGATGCCATGCGGAGTTGCAGGATGGCGGTTCGATCCCCCGACCGGGAGATGGTGATCAACAAATTAAACTAATGGGTGCAGCACTGTCGGCTAAGTTAGCACATGGAAATTGAAGCCGCACGTTGCCAGTGCGTCAATAAAATAAAAATACATATACTGCCAGAGCCGTGCTGGAGTCAGAGTACAATAGGCGTAAAAGCCTAGGATTGATTGTGACAGATGCATCCACAGATAGTCCCATATGAATCGTCAGTGTGTCAGTATATCAGACATGTGAAAGCTGGTCGGCCAATCCTTGACTTTATAGTCTTGGTGCGGTGGTCCAGTGGAAAGATGCCTGGTTGCTGATGCTATGCGGAGTTGCAGGATGGCGGTTCGATCCCCCGACCGGGAGATGGTGATCAACAAATTAAACTAATGGGTGCAGCACTGTCGGCTAAGTTAGCACATGGAAATTGAAGCCGCACGTTGCCAGTGCGTCAATAAAATAAAAATACATATACTGCCAGAGCCGTGCTGGAGTCAGAGTACAATAGGCGTAAAAGCCTAGGATTGATTGTGACAGATGCATCCACAGATAGTCCCATATGAATCGTCAGTGTGTCAGTATATCAGACATGTGAAAGCTGGTCGGCCAATCCTTGACTTTATAGTCTTGGTGCGGTGGTCCAGTGGAAAGATGCCTGGTTGCTGATGCTATGCGGAGTTGCAGGATGGCGGTTCGATCCCCCGACCGGGAGATGGTGATCGACAAATTAAACTAACGGGTGCAGCACTGTCGGCTAAGTTAGCACATGGAAATTGAAGCCGCACGTTGCCAGTGCGTCAATAAAATAAAAATACATATACTGCCAGAGCCGTGCTGGAGTCAGAGTACAATAGGCGTAAAAGCCTAGGATTGATTGTGACAGATGCATCCACAGATAGTCCCATATGAATCGTCAGTGTGTCAGTATATCAGACATGTGAAAGCTGGTCGGCCAATCCTTGACTTTATAGTCTTGGTGCGGTGGTCCAGTGGAAAGATGCCTGGTTGCTGATGCTATGCGGAGTTGCAGGATGGCGGTTCGATCCCCCGACCGGGAGATGGTGATCGACAAATTAAACTAACGGGTGCAGCACTGTCGGCTAAGTTAGCACATGGAAATTGAAGCCGCACGTTGCCAGTGCGTCAATAAAATAAAAATACATATACTGCCAGAGCCGTGCTGGAGTCAGAGTACAATAGGCGTAAAAGCCTAGGATTGATTGTGACAGATGCATCCACAGATAGTCCCATATGAATCGTCAGTGTGTCAGTATATCAGACATGTGAAAGCTGGTCGGCCAATCCTTGACTTTATAGTCTTGGTGCGGTGGTCCAGTGGAAAGATGCCTGGTTGCTGATGCTATGCGGAGTTGCAGGATGGCGGTTCGATCCCCCGACCGGGAGATGGTGATCGACAAATTAAACTAACGGGTGCAGCACTGTCGGCTAAGTTAGCACATGGAAATTGAAGCTGCACGTTGCCAGTGCGTCAATAAAATAAAAATACATATACTGCCAGAGCCGTGCTGGAGTCAGAGTACAATAGGCGTAAAAGCCTAGGATTGATTGTGACAGATGCATCCACAGATAGTCCCATATGAATCGTCAGTGTGTCAGTATATCAGACATGTGAAAGCTGGTCGGCCAATCCTTGACTGTATAGTCTTGGTGCGGTGGTCCAGTGGAAAGATGCCTGGTTGCTGATGCTATGCGGAGTTGCAGGATGGCGGTTCGATCCCCCGACCGGGAGATGGTGATCAACAAATTAAACTAACGGGTGCAGCACTGTCGGCTAAGTTAGCACATGGAAATTGAAGCCGCACGTTGCCAGTGCGTCAATAAAATAAAAATACATATACTGCCAGAGCCGTGCTGGAGTCAGAGTACAATAGGCGTAAAAGCCTAGGATTGATTGTGACAGATGCATCCACAGATAGTCCCATATGAATCGTCAGTGTGTCAGTATATCAGACATGTGAAAGCTGGTCGGCCAATCCTTGACTTTATAGTCTTGGTGCGGTGGTCCAGTGGAAAGATGCCTGGTTGCTGATGCTATGCGGAGTTGCAGGATGGCGGTTCGATCCCCCGACCGGGAGATGGTGATCAACAAATTAAACTAACGGGTGCAGCACTGTCGGCTAAGTTAGCACATGGAAATTGAAGCCGCACGTTGCCAGTGCGTCAATAAAATAAAAATACATATACTGCCAGAGCCGTGCTGGAGTCAGAGTACAATAGGCGTAAAAGCCTAGGATTGATTGTGACAGATGCATCCACAGATAGTCCCATATGAATCGTCAGTGTGTCAGTATATCAGACATGTGAAAGCTGGTCGGCCAATCCTTGACTTTATAGTCTTGGTGCGGTGGTCCAGTGGAAAGATGCCTGGTTGCTGATGCTATGCGGAGTTGCAGGATGGCGGTTCGATCCCCCGACCGGGAGATGGTGATCAACAAATTAAACTAACGGGTGCAGCACTGTCGGCTAAGTTAGCACATGGAAATTGAAGCCGCACGTTGCCAGTGCGTCAATAAAATAAAAATACATATACTGCCAGAGCCGTGCTGGAGTCAGAGTACAATAGGCGTAAAAGCCTAGGATTGATTGTGACAGATGCATCCACAGATAGTCCCATATGAATCGTCAGTGTGTCAGTATATCAGACATGTGAAAGCTGGTCGGCCAATCCTTGACTTTATAGTCTTGGTGCGGTGGTCCAGTGGAAAGATGCCTGGTTGCTGATGCTATGCGGAGTTGCAGGATGGCGGTTCGATCCCCCGACCGGGAGATGGTGATCAACAAATTAAACTAACGGGTGCAGCACTGTCGGCTAAGTTAGCACATGGAAATTGAAGCCGCACGTTGCCAGTGCGTCAATAAAATAAAAATACATATACTGCCAGAGCCGTGCTGGAGTCAGAGTACAATAGGCGTAAAAGCCTAGGATTGATTGTGACAGATGCATCCACAGATAGTCCCATATGAATCGTCAGTGTGTCAGTATATCAGACATGTGAAAGCTGGTCGGCCAATCCTTGACTTTATAGTCTTGGTGCGGTGGTCCAGTGGAAAGATGCCTGGTTGCTGATGCTATGCGGAGTTGCAGGATGGCGGTTCGATCCCCCGACCGGGAGATGGTGATCGACAAATTAAACTAACGGGTGCAGCACTGTCGGCTAAGTTAGCACATGGAAATTGAAGCCGCACGTTGCCAGTGCGTCAATAAAATAAAAATACATATACTGCCAGAGCCGTGCTGGAGTCAGAGTACAATAGGCGTAAAAGCCTAGGATTGATTGTGACAGATGCATCCACAGATAGTCCCATATGAATCGTCAGTGTGTCAGTATATCAGACATGTGAAAGCTGGTCGGCCAATCCTTGACTTTATAGTCTTGGTGCGGTGGTCCAGTGGAAAGATGCCTGGTTGCTGATGCTATGCGGAGTTGCAGGATGGTGGTTCGATCCCCCGACCGGGAGATGGTGATCAACAAATTAAACTAACGGGTGCAGCACTGTCGGCTAAGTTAGCACATGGAAATTGAAGCCGCACGTTGCCAGTGCGTCAATAAAATAAAAATACATATACTGCCAGAGCCGTGCTGGAGTCAGAGTACAATAGGCGTAAAAGCCTAGGATTGATTGTGACAGATGCATCCACAGATAGTCCCATATGAATCGTCAGTGTGTCAGTATATCAGACATGTGAAAGCTGGTCGGCCAATCCTTGACTTTATATCTTGGCGCGGTGGTCCAGTGGAAAGATGCCTGGTTGCTGATGCTATGCGGAGTTGCAGGATGGCGGTTCGATCCCCCGACCGGGAGATGGTGATCAACAAATTAAACTAACGGGTGCAGCACTGTCGGCTAAGTTAGCACATGGAAATTGAAGCCGCACGTTGCCAGTGCGTCAATAAAATAAAAATACATATACTGCCAGAGCCGTGCTGGAGTCAGAGTACAATAGGCGTAAAAGCCTAGGATTGATTGTGACAGATGCATCCACAGATAGTCCCATATGAATCGTCAGTGTGTCAGTATATCAGACATGTGAAAGCTGGTCGGCCAATCCTTGACTTTATAGTCTTGGTGCGGTGGTCCAGTGGAAAGATGCCTGGTTGCTGATGCTATGCAGAGTTGCAGGATGGCGGTTCGATCCCCCGACCGGGAGATGGTGATCAACAAATTAAACTAACGGGTGCAGCACTGTCGGCTAAGTTAGCACATGGAAATTGAAGCCGCACGTTGCCAGTGCGTCAATAAAATAAAAATACATATACTGCCAGAGCCGTGCTGGAGTCAGAGTACAATAGGCGTAAAAGCCTAGGATTGATTGTGACAGATGCATCCACAGATAGTGCCATATGAATCGTCAGTGTGTCAGTATATCAGACATGTGAAAGCTGGTCGGCCAATCCTTGACTTTATAGTCTTGGTGCGGTGGTCCAGTGGAAAGATGCCTGGTTGCTGATGCTATGCGGAGTTGCAGGATGGCGGTTCGATCCCCCGACCGGGAGATGGTGATTGACAAATTAAACTAACGGGTGCAGCACTGTCGGCTAAGTTAGCACATGGAAATTGAAGCCGCACGT